>SJYC01058422.1:0-42802 GCA_006408675.1 Madoqua kirkii | reverse complement strand
TTCTTCTCCTGCCCCCAATCTCTCCCAGCATCATAATTTTTTCCAATGAGTCAACTCTTCGCAAGAGGTGGCCAAAGTAGTGGAGTTTCAGCTTCAGCATCAGTCCTTCCAAAGAAATCCCAGGGCTGATCTCCTTCAGAATGGACTGGTTGGATCTCCTTGCAGTCCAAGGGACTCTCAAGAGTCTTCTCCAACACCACAGTTCAAAAGCATCAATTCTTCGGTGCTCAGCCTTCTTCACAGTCCAACTCTCTCATCCATACATGACTACTGGAGAAACCATCGCCTTGAGTAGACGGACCTTAGTCGGCAAAGTAATGTCTCTGCTTTTGAATATGCTATCTAGGTTGGTCATAACTTTTCTTCCAAGAAGTAAGCATCTTTTAATTTCATGGCTTCAGTCACCATCTGCAGTGATTTTGGAGCCCAAAAAATAAAGTCTGACACTGTTTCCACTGTTTCCCCCTCTATTTGCCATAAAGTGATGGGACTGGATGCCATGATCTTCGTTTTCTGAATGCTGAGCTTTAAGCCAACTTTTTCACTCTCCTCTTTCACTTTCATCAAGAGGCTTTTTAGTTCCTCTTCACTTTCTGCCACAGAACCCATTTTCTCAATTATGGATCTGCTTCACTGTTAGTCTCAAACAGAGGCTGCCTTTAAATTTGAACAATGGTGGCAGCAGCTCCAGACTCTACATCTGCTCAGATTCAAGTCCAATAGGAAAGAACCAGGAATCCCAGAAATGGACTCATAACCTATTGGCCAATGGGGACCATGTGCCATGTAGAAATCACAGAGGCCAAGAGGAATGTGATACATTTATTGGCTTAGCTCACATACAGTGAGAATCAGTATACAAATGATCTGAAAAAAGTTGATATAAACATGCCCCCTATTGTTTTCTAACAAAGAATTACACAGCATTTACTCTGCCAAGCTGTTCCAAGAACATTACAAAGATTAACCCATTTAATCATCTTAACAACCCAATGAGATAATTACTATCCTTATTTTAGAAATGAGAGCACCAAGTCATAGAGATGTCAAGTCATGTGTCCCAGGTTTATAACCTGCAGAACAGACACAACTCCAACCAAGGCAGTGTCACTTCTGAATACCTGCTTCTGTGTTGTGTGCCCTGAGTGACTTAAATCTTTCTCTTTATCTAGTACCGCCATCTTCTTAACTACAACAGTTTGCTAAGCTGAGATTATGATTTTTCTTCCTTCTGCTCATGAGGAGGCTGATGAACAGAAACCAGTGGCTTACAGAAGGTGGACTGGCATGCCCCGAGGTTAGGGGCCGGTCTGCTCAGCATAGGTTACACCTAGTTCTCAGTGTCCTGGGCTTCCTTTTCTCAAGAGCCTTTTGGGCTCTGGTAGACTGTGTTCACGTGCACATTACATTTGCTAATTCTGGGAACTGAGAAGATTTGCCAATAAGCTTCTTGGAGATGGATGACTTCTTAAATGTCAAATGCAACATTGAACCATTAAATTGTGCTGTTTAAAATGTCAGGAAAAACCATTATTTTTGCAGACGGAGCTTCAGTGCAGTCTGATTTCAAGTTGTGAAATGACTCCTCTCTTTGAGAAGAATCCTTCTTTTCTTATGTTAAAGTGTTGCTGTTGTTTTGTCCAGAGAAGTGTGGTCTAAAAGGTGGCTCTGGCCTCTAAGTCCCATACTTGCGTAGTCTTTCCAGAAACTCCACTGACAGCTAGCCACTGTCCTGCCCTCCTTCCTCTTTCTCCATCCTCCTCCTCTAATAGCAGAGCTCCAAGTGAGGTTTCTTCCAGAATCCATTCCAGTTACACTGTTTTAATTCTTTTGGCCACCCCACGCAGCACATGAGATCTTAGTTCTTGATCAGGGATCGAATCTGTGTCTCCTGCATTAGAAGAGTCTATGCTTCCCACTAGGGAAGTCTTCTGGTTATATGCTTTTAAATCATTTTTCTGCAAAGCACAGTGGAGACTAGTAGAGTGGCACTTATTCCTCAGGAGAATAGTATAGCTGAGAGACTGAGAGAGGAGCAGCCTGAAAGTAGGTTCCAAATAATGACCAGTCCTAGTGGAGAGTTAGAACCTTGAAGGTTTGGATCTATTTCTCCACGCCTGTCATTTTCATCCAGGCACTGTCCCATGGTTAGGAGCCTGAATTAAATCAACAAAAAGTAACCTGAACCTTAGTATGTGTGGAACTGGGTCTCCTAGCTGCCTTTGTTGTAGGGGGCATGGGAGGGGAAGGACTAATGCTCCCCCCATGTGCTGTGAACCTCCAGCCTCATAAAGTACTATTTTAGTACAGTCAGCCCCTCCTCCGCTTGCTTCCTCTCTCATCATGACCCAGCTTGATCATCTCAAAATTGCTAGGTTGTAGAGGATGACTCCCAATCCGTCTTTGTATACAAAATTATATGGTAAGGCCTACCACATAATTTATAAGATACACAATTAACTTGGGGAACAGGGAGTAAGGCTGTTTTGACATTGTAGGAGATTGCCATCTTGTGTTCTAATAAGACTCATGGTGAGCAGATTATTTCACATGTTCTATCTTCACATTTATAAAGCACTTTGAACTATATGGCGTGGAGCCTGAAGCACTGAATTGCATGTCAAAAGGTTGTTTTTAGCCTAACTCTAGAACCATCTACCTAGTGATGCTGAACAAATCAAATCAAATTTCTGATCCTTTTTTTTTTTCCTCTCTTATGGAATGGGGAGATAAACTAGATAATTTTAAAGATTTGCTTCCTGCTTGAACAATCAAATATAGATCTATGAAAACAAATGTTTAAAAAAATATTAACAATTATTTTTTATCTTCACAGTTTTGGAAACTTAAATGAATATTTGCCCCTATGTAACAGATAAGAAAACTGAGACACAGAGAGATTTATAGTCCATCCAACATCAAACAGGATCTTCAGAGAGATCCTATTCCCTTGTGTGATGTTTTTTTGGTGAGTCACTGACCTACATCACACAGACCATGCTGGCTCTTCCACTCTGGGAGCAGCACGGTAAAGTCAGTGGATATGAATAACTGGGTTCCCAGATAGCTCAGCTGGGAGATGATATTTGGAATGATGGCTTCAAAACAATTCTGACCAAGCAAAGCATTAGTCAGCTTGGGAAAAACTTTATGACTTGGGAGGAACTTCTCAGGGAGGAGAGGTAACAGTATATTCTATTCATCCCAGGAGGACCATTTGCCATAAGTCAGCCAGGGAAGAATTTGTTTTGGACTCACACAGAGAAAAGGGAAGCAGTGAGGAAAAGCAGACCAGACTGCAAGTGAGGAGACTTCACGTCTAGTCTAGCTCTGCCAAATACTTAGCACAGGGCAAGAGACAGACCCTTTCTGCCCTTAACTTCTGTGTCTATGAAATGGGAGGATAGGAATAGATGGTCTCCAAATTTCTCTAAGCTCTGACATTTATTTTTCCTCTGTCACAACAGTGATTGGGAGGCTTCTCCTTAACTGCTGAAAAAAATCCTAAATGACCAGAATGATCTTTCTCTCCCCATGGTTTCCCTCTCCCCTGGTTCTGGGTTCCCTTTAGCTTATGAACATCTTCCTATAAAGAACCTAATCCAGGCTTGATAGGTATTATTGTACTTGTATAAGGGACGATGCTAAAGCTGAAACTCCAGTACTTTGGCCACCTCATGTGAAGAGTTGACTCACTGGAAAAGACTCTGATGCTGGGAGGGATTGGGGGCAGGAGGAGAAGGGGACGACCGAGGATGAAATGGCTGGATGGCATCACGGACTCGATGGACGTGAATCTGAGTGAACTCCGAGAGATGGTGATGAACAGGGAGGCCTGGCATGCTGCGATTCATGGGGTTGCAAAGAATCGGACACAACTGAGCGACTGAACTGAACTGATTATGGTCTCCCTCCTCTCTTCTGTGGTGATTCTTTGCAAACAGATTCCAAGTCATTCATTTTAGGGTCTTCTATAGCACATAGCAAATGCTACCTTGTCTTTTTCTTTCTTTTAGTATTTATTTGTCTGCACTGGATCTTAGCTGAGGCATGTGAGATCTAGTTCCCTGACCAGGGATTGAACCCAGGGTCCCTGAATTGGGAGGGTGGAGTCTTAGCCACTGGACCACTAGGGAAATCCTATACTGCCTGGTCTTTTGTTTAGTAGAATTACATATCCAGGAAGCTTCAAGCCTATGATTGCTCAATATTCTAAGTATTATTCCTCTCAAAATTTGAATGCTAATTATATAATAATTTCTTGTATAACTTTCATAAGCTACTGATATGCAAGTAAGAATTCCTTCACGAAAGTGTACAATTATTGGTTGACTAGCCTATACTGGTTTGTTTTTTTTTTAAATTAAAGAATAGCAACTTATGTGTGCATATGATTTTATATATACATATATATTTTCTCCTGTGCCAATATATATATTTCATTGGGTTAAAGAGGGGAATAATTCTTTTATTTAAAAAAAATTTTTATGCTGGATCTCTGGTTGCAACTGTTTCCTAGTTTTTCCTAGTATTTGTTTATTTTGAAGCCGTTATCAGAACTGTAAAGATAAAAGGTCCCTTTAGGTCATCTGTGATCTAACCCCTTACTGTACAGTTGTGAAAACTGAGGCTCAGGCCCTCTTCCAACAGAGAGGTTAAGGTGTCCCTGCTGGTCATAGCCCAGAGAGAGCTAGAGCAGGTGGGTCTTGCTTCTCAGCCCAAGACTTGTTTCCCTGCTATAGCACAGTAATATTTACAGATATTTAACATAACACACATACATGTTTATATAAAAAGAAATATCTGTGTTTTGCTTACATTCTGCTACAGAAAGGTAGAGAAATTCAAGTATAAATTTCCCTCTTGAATGTCTCTGAAACGTGCATCTTTATGAATATTCTTCATTGGTTGAAGAAAATATTGCTAAGGAAGACAAGATGTATCCTGTTTCTTTAGAAGCCTTGTTCATGCTGTGCCAAGCAGATAGAGTACAAGTGCTGGTTAATAATTTATAGTATGCATTCATCTCCATTTCTCTTTGACTAAAATATTAATTCTCCATTGATCCTCGTTATTTCCTTTTTGCCTGGGCAATATACAATGTGCAGAGAGTTTGATGAAAGGGTTATTTCCTAGGCTCATCATGGTCCCCTGTACTCTGCCAGTAATTTACTGACTTTATTTACTTGCGGTGATGAGCACACCATATAGGAGCTACCAGCTGCTCAGATTGTCTTGGGTGCCTTTTTTCTAGGGCAGAACAATGTAAAAAGCACAGCTGTTTTTCTAATTTAGTATGTGCAGCATGTGCCTGCATTTTTATTACATTTTTAATGGAACAATGCAGGTGAATATGGAATATAAAGAATCTCAGCCCGATTTCTATTAATAAATTGAATTTGCTTAAAAATATCTTTGTTTGGAGGGTTTGTATATGAATTCTGAAAAACAACAGGCTCTGGAAGATGGGACATAAAAGATCTGATTACTTAGAAATTGTGTAGTTGAATAATTTGTATAATTTTTGTACATATAAACAATACATGCATAATTAGTATTTGCATAATTTGTGTAATTTTTCATGTTATAATCTTAAGAGATAGGAGAAATTTAGTATGGAAACCATCCTTTACTATATATATTAAAGGAGAGAACCTACTTACATTTTGACTTATAAAAAGGATGTCAAACAGTGACTCATTTTTATTTTACTATCAAATGCATTTTTGAATTTTTATTTGTCTGAGGATATCTCTTTTTTCAAAATGTGAGCATATCGCCTATACTGTGAAGCCAGGAGAGTGACCTAATTAAGGAGGAACAATCACTTTTCCTGCTTCCTCATTTGGCCACTTTTTCATTTCTTTTCTGTCCCTTTCCATTCCATGAAGGGGGCTGAGTGCATTGTTGTTCAGATCACAAGACTCCACCAGCTAGCTCCTTTCACCTCTTCTTTTCTGACTTTCATCTATATCTTCCTCTTTTTTTTAGAAAAAAAATAGAAACATTTCTGCTTTTATCTTCTCTCACTACCTCTTTAAATCTTCTGTTAATTTAAATGAACTCGAGAATTGCAAGAAATCTTGGCACAGCCAAATTTGTAGGCTGAACGGCTTGCCCATTACATACCCTTAGTTTCTCATGGATGATGAGCCAATGAACTGAGGAGTACTTGGTGCTCATAACATACTGTAAGGGTGATAGATTCATACGAAATTGTTCCCACTTATCTGGTGGCCCAGTTTTTCCTGAAACTCAATGAGATAGACCTTCTCTTTGAATAGTCAGTCATTTACGCAATTCCTACATATTGGGGAGGGGGCAGGGAAGTCTTAGTAACTGTGTTCTACTCTTGAAAATTGTAGCTATATTTCTTGGCAAGTGACCGCTTTAATGTATCAATCCTTTACTTATACATGCATCCATCAGGATCTAGCAAGGAAATCAGAAACCACTTTTAAGTATTTATAAGAGAAGAAATTCAATACAGAAATTGTTTACATGGGAGAAACTTGGAGGAAAACAGGTTTTTTAACGAGACAGACGTGAAGGAGGCTGAGTTACAGGTAAACCTGAGAAACCAGGGTCACCCCGCAGAGGCTGGAACCATGACAGCCCTGTCCAGCAGGAGCTGAAGCCAGAGAGGAGACCCATCAGTCACTTGAGAAATTGTCCAAGTTAGGGGAGCTGTGGCCTCGGGTTTCCCCTACTCCCCATCTCCTCCATGATCTCATGCCAGTACCTCCCAATAGCCAGTCACTAAGGGCAGCCAGTAACACTGGAGCTCAGGGAAAGCAAACTGTGGAGATAAACCCCTCTTTGCTTGCAATACAGATCAGAGTAGGATAGAGGCTGGGTAACACAGCGAAGGGAGAGGAGAAAGCATCATATAGTGAATAATCCCAGGACTCCCTCTTGAAGGTCACCATCTGACCCTAACTGAATTCTCTTGAACCTCAATAGAGGGAAAAAAACCTCATGACGGTTTACAAATCCAAGGGGGCAGGGATCACAGAATTTGAAAGTTAACTAGAGCCTGCCTGTGATTTTTGGAGAACCTGCTTAAGCTCCCTTCTCTTTGGGACTTTCTATTTATCTTTCTCTTTCCTCCCACACCCACCACTACTTCCTTGCTTAAACTTTCCCTGTGGTCACTAGTCAGAATTATGTAGGTTTTCTGGGGAAAACCTCAACTCTTCTTCAGCTGGCTGACAGTTTTGGTTTGGGGTTAGAATAATTAAGTCAAGGATAGTGTCTGCAGAAGAGTTGCTCAAGTTTCAGAGGAGGGATCAGGCCTTTGAACATCTGCACAGGAAGTGATCCCTGACTGCTATGGTGGGTTTTTGTTCCATGTGTCACCACATGTTGCCAAATATTTGAATTATTTGGCTCATGTCTTTGCAAATCCAAACATAGATTTCTTTCTTTCTTTTTGGCTGTACCATGTGACTTGTGGGCTCTTATTTCTCCAGTCAGAGATCAAACCTGGTACCCGGCAGTGAGAGCACACAGTCCCAACCACTGGACCTCCAGGGAATTCCCTAGATTTCTTGAGGACAGAAACTTTGTCCTATAGAATTTTACATCTCATAACATGGTGCTACTCAAATATTAGGTTTTGCAATGTTTTTGATTGAAAGGTGACGGTCCCTAGATGGGGAAAGATAAGCTCTACTGTCTGCTGTTTTGGTTAAGTTACATAATCTCTAAATCTCATGTTAAGGCTTTTAAAGATAAAAGTTTAAGTATAAACAGCATGCTTCTATAACTTGTTGAATTACATCACAAGCAATTTGAGGGCAAGGCCAATATCTTGCAATATTTTTTATGTATAGCGTCTAGCACATTGTCTTGAGGAAGTAAGATGCTCAATACATGTTTAATAAAGAAAGATCTGATTGAAAAATCAAAAATAAGATCGGCCAATCTGCAATGTGAATAAGCTTTTAACGATGACATTATTTAAAGTTTTTTATTTCTTTGTATTAAGTTTAGTTTAAGAAAAAATGTTAGAAATCTAGTTATCAAGGATTGAAAACTCAAATGCTTATCAAGGATCAAGCAAGTAATGAGAATTGAACCTGTTTAAGACAAAAGAGAATAGTGAGGATTGTGGAGAAGTGGTAAGTATTTTTTAGTATTTAGTTATTTATTTGGCTATGCCAGGTCTTAGTTGCAGCATGTGGGATCTAGTTCCCTGACCAGGGATTGAACCCATGCTTCCTGCGTTGGGAGCTCAGAGTTTGTCCACTGGACACACCGAGAAGTGGTGATTACTGGAGATTTTTGAGTGACTACTCTAATGTGGGCAGCTGATGTTCTGTCCTGGCCAGCTGTCAAATGGAAGAGTGGCAGCAGTATTGTCAGAACTTCTGAATATGTATGTGAAATTACTATAGCCATGTTTGTGGTTATATTAGCCAGTTAGAAGACTCTGCTAAAAACAATGTCTATATCAAAAAAAAAGAGCTCATTGTAGACATCCAGATGTTCATAAGGTACCTTTTAAAGATGGTTTTGGCAATTGTCTCATGATTTTGGAGCTCTAACTGCCTCCTGCTTCCTTTCCAGTTTTCACTGGAATACTTTATCAGTGCAACTTTCTGTCGTCTTCAGTTTAGTTGCAGAGGTAACTACAAAACAGAAAAGAGTGCTGCTAGTTATTGCTGAATGTTGACTTTCTAGATTATGTTCTACAGCAAACCTTTAAAACAGTACATGAGTGATAACAGATTTTCAACCAACCAACAAATGGTACAAAACATGTCCACAAAGGTTAGAGACCACAAAGATTATGTTGAGATGTGGTCAGCTTGAAGAAGGGCAGCACCCTGTTGATGAGGCTAGGCTTATGAGTCCTTGCGGCCAAACGGCCAGTTAGTTTCATACACAGAACCCCTCTATGTACCAGCAGAGAACAGTGGTTCAAACAGGGCCACTTGAGTTTCATAAGATCAGCTCCAATTTGCAGTTGATTTGATGTGGTGAGGAGCTAATAAAGGTAATAAATGAGTCATTTTCCAACATGATATAACTAGAATTGGTTCTTGGCCCAGAAAGATGTGAGTCAGTTTAGTCCTGATTCAGTTCCCAGTCTGATGCACAGTGACTCACTTCCCTATGTGATGTCATGTTTGTTCCTTGTAAGATTTGACCTCTTCTTTGTTTTGTTGTATTAGGGTTAGCATTTTTTTTAATAGAAGAAAATGAGAATATTGTAGAATAAGATGAAATACTCCAAGGAATACTGAATCAGACAAATAGAGAAGCCTTGATTTTCTCACGATGAACCTGAAGGAGTAATTAAGCTTTAAATGTCTAAATTGTTGTTCCCATCTATTAGGATTGCTAATTTCCAAACAGCCTAGCTATTAGCCAACATTTGATTAAAAACATTTTGCATACAAAAGGAGGAAAATTGGTATAACATCACTTCAGTCATTTGGTAGATGTATTTATACAAGGCAGCTGCATCTGAAAAAAGTTAACAGTAGATGGTCAGATGACAGAGGACAATGGATTGATCTTTCCAGAAGGATACATTAATTTATATACAGAAAGTCAACCAAAAATGGCACCTTTGTTGTAGAATCCATGAGCATTTCCAGAATGTGTAGAACTTTTAAAAATACTGTAAAAAGGGCTTTTTATGCTTATGTCAATTGTGAATGAAATTTAGTATTTATATCTTATGTTGGGAGTCAATTTTGAAAGTGAAAGAGAAAAGCAACTGATGCATCTCAGATACCACAGAGTGAAATGAACCAACTTTGGTCTTTTCCTTAAGGCAGATCAAAAGCTTACCCTTGGCAGATAACTATACTGATAAAGTCAAAGCAGTATAAGTTAAAATTGTTTCAGTGAGAAGCAAAAGAAATCCCTTTTGGCTAACTTAAGCTAAAAAAGAGGAGATTCTAGATGACGGCTGAATCAGAGGAGCTGCCGTGTAACCAAACCTCAGAGCACGTTGGGGGTCCTCAGGCAGGTTCCCTCTGGATGCCCTAGGCTCTGCCAGCCTGCATCTCTGCTCCAACAGCCTTCTGTACCCTGTTATTGTTCATGTTTGACATGCCCAGAAGAAGAATCCATTAATTGGCCCACCTTGGCAGGTGAATCTCCCCTTGGATGAATCATCTCTGACAGGAGCAAGCTGCATAATTCTCATTGGGAGAATTGTTATGAGCTGGCAGTCATCCCAACTTGTGTCTGCTACAGAGACCATTTGGTTTTTTCTCCTACTTCTTTCCCCTACAGCTCCAGTCATAACAATGTTTGTTTTTTTAAAAAAATCTGTCCTGTAGATGAGTGCTTCTCAAAGTTTTATGTTCATATGACCACCTGGGAGTTTAGTTCAAGCGCAGATTCTGATGCAGCAGAACTGGGGTACTACCTGAGATTCTGCATTTAGAGTCAGCTCCCAGGTGATTCTGGTCTGTGGACCACACTTGCGGTAGCAAGGATATTTTGGCTGCCTAAGTAATACCCATTCTCTCCTCTCATTTTCCTGGTAGCTCAGAGGTCTTTATTCAAGTATCCAGATCCACCCCTATACTGTGCACGTGCTGTAGGGAAAGCAGGACATACTGTTAGCTCTAGAGGTGGGTACCAGTTGGCTTAAAAGTCAATCAATTATTCAACATTATTCCATGTCCTAGAATCTAGAAGAGTGGCTAGTGAGTAGCAGGTACTCACCATTTATTAAATGAATGCACACATTGATGTGAGCATAGATATATGACATGAGTTTCTCCAGTTAAGATTAATTTCAGGACACTGGGTTGGAATGCTCATCTGCAAGCCCCTCTCACCACTGGATGCGAATGCTCATGAGTTGATAGTGACTGGCAGCCTTCCTACAACTGTTAGGGAGTCAGTCTTGCAATGAGGCTGGCACTAGAGAAGGCAGAGCAGAGACAGACAGAAATAGGCCACTGATAACACATTGAAACACTGGGTTAACTACTCTGTGTTCACTCCAACAGTCATTTGAATAAAAAATCCCCTTAACTTTTAGAGCCAATTTCATTTAGATTTTCTGCTACCACTTGAGTCCTAACTGACAATGAATGGGGAGATGTCTTATTCCATTCCTAGGAAGTCCCATTTTGATGTAATGTGGATGCCTTTATGGGTCACCATGGCCAGAAAGCATTTCATAACATCTCGTGGTGTGATTTGGAAAGACTTTCTTATGGAGGTTTGCTGAGGAAGTGTCCACAGGGAGAGCAGAAGTCTGTGATCGCA
This sequence comes from Madoqua kirkii, assembly GCA_006408675.1. Classification (NCBI taxonomy): domain Eukaryota; kingdom Metazoa; phylum Chordata; class Mammalia; order Artiodactyla; family Bovidae; genus Madoqua; species Madoqua kirkii. The sequence continues at coordinate 31,558 of SJYC01058422.1, read as the reverse complement.
GCCTCTCATCCATCAGCTGGGGTGTGGAAGGTTTATGTTCTCAGCCCAAGGCCCTTCTTCCATGTTGCTTTCCAGATAGAGTGAGAGAATGACTTATCATTGGGGTACAAACAGATTCAGGGGCACTAAGCAACCTGAGTTAGGTGTTTGGATATTTTCAGCTGTCCAGGAAAGCCAATTTTGCAACTCTGGATCTTTGAGGTCTACACGGAGGCCTGCAGTTTACCTGACTAGGGATGGGGAAGAAGCTATCAGTCCTATGAGTTTGGGGCAGTCCATCCCATGGGAGAAGGAGGAGGCCCTTGCTGTAGTTGGTCTGTCTAGGCTGCTTAAAGTAACCTTCCAGAGTTATTTCTAGACAATTTTGCTTGTCACACATACTAACCTTAACTCCTGATCTAGCCAGTCATTTAAAATCCTTCGCATGCTTCACCAGTCAGTTCAGGGTAAAGTACAATGAGTTTGTTTTCCAAGACAGTCACCATCTGGCCTAACCTAACTCTTCAGTCTTTTTTTAAAAATTATTTTTGCCTATGCTGAGTCTCTGTTGCTGCTCAGGCTTTCTCTAGCTGCAGTGCTTGGGTTTCTCATTGCCTAGGTACATGGTCTCAGCGGTTGTGGTTCGTGGTCTTAGTTGCCCTGTGGCACGCGGGATCTTCCTGTACCAAGTATGGAACCCATGTCCCCAGGATTGGCAGGCAGACTCTTAGCCACTGGACCACCAGAGAAGTCCTTTAGTCTTTCTTTTGTCACTTTTACATTATATCATAAACTCCAAGTGTACCAGACGACCTTCTTCACTCCTAACATTTCCTATATTATTGCTTCTCTGTGCCGGGAAGACTTGTGCACTGTGCCTCTTCCTGGAATGCATATTGCTGTGCAGTCTGCCCACTAAATTTCCTCCTCATCAAAGCTTGCTCATCCTTTAAAGTTTCAGCTTGACTACTCCTTTCTCTTGGAAAAATTCCCAGATCTTTAATCTATATACCCAGCATAATTAATCATCGCTGCCTCTGTGTTCCCACAGCACTCAGTGCACACTGTAGCTTATCACCTTGTTAAGCAACATAACAGTGGCCTCCCCTAGATTATGAGTTTCCTGAGCACCAAGAGTTGGTTCTTATTTGTTCTTATAGCTTAAGCTCTACTGGGCTTCTGTCCATGGGATGGATCCTGCTGGCCCCACTGTGGGATGCTGCCTTTTAGTCTCCTTTTATTCTGCCCTTTATTCTCATTAGGGAGCTGCCTTATGGCTAAAGTTTACTAGGTTGTACAGGCCTCTCCCTGGTGATAAGAGAATTTAAAGATGGAGGAGGTGCAGCCTGTTAAAATGTTGCAATTTGTAACCAAGCCTGAAGAGGGCTAAACAAGTTTGGAAGGGGACAAAATTAGGAAGAGGTGAAGCTTAATCTTTCAGAAAAACTTCTCACATGGTCAGTGGGACCTGGGAGAATAGCCACTGACACAGAAGATGATAAGATGATCTAGTGCAGAAAAGGAACACTATAATAATTTTTTAAAAAAGAGCCTTTGGCTAAAGTTTACTAGGTTGTACAGGCCTCTCCCTGGTGATAAGAGAATTTAAAGATGGAGGAGGTGCAGCCTGTTAAAATGTTGCAATTTGTAACCAAGCCTGAAGAGGGCTAAACAAGTTTGGAAGGGGACAAAATTAGGAAGAGGTGAAGCTTAATCTTTCAGAAAAACTTCTCACATGGTCAGTGGGACCTGGGAGAATAGCCACTGACACAGAAGATGATAAGATGATCTAGTGCAGAAAAGGAACACTATAATAATTTTTTAAAAAAGTAATTATCCCTTTGACTGCGCTGGGTCTTTAGTCGCAACACAAGGGATCTTTAGCTGCAGCATGTGGGATCTAGTTCCCTGATCAGGCATCAAACCCAGGTCCCCTGCATCCAGAGTGAGAGTCTTAGCCACCGGCCCACCAGGGATGTCCCCAGGATCGGTACAATAGTTTTTAAAACAAAGATTTCCCTTTCTCTGACCTTTTCTTGATATAATTGTGTTGATGTTAACTTTATTACTGAAACTGAATCCCAAGGTATCAGGACATACTCCAAACAGCTGTGAATGTGGCCATTCACTGATTTGCCCCCACCACTTGGGCATAGAGGGGTAAGGCTTCCTGTTTCCACAGTCAGGGAGCCTGGGTTGCTCCAGTTAAAGTACTAGTGACAGGCACTTAAATTAGACCACAGAGTTAAGGAAAATCATTGGCCCTTTCATTTTCATCAGGTCAACACATTTTAAAGGTTTGTAGTTATACACTTTGACCTCCATGGGTTTCTAGGACAACAAAGTACTGTCCAGAACGATAAGACCCAGCAGGTGATGTGGCTTTTCTGAAAGTTTATTCAGTCACCTCAGGACACACCTAAAGGTAGGCTGATGCCAAAGTACACAGGCCACTGGGTGTGAGCCTGCCAGGAGCAGAGACTGGGACGACTAATGGAGCCGTTGGCATGGTGACAGACTGCAGGTCTGGTCTGGCCTGCATGACAGCTGCTCGTGTTCCCAGGACCAGAGCCAGCTGGTGGCTCACGGCAGTGGTTTCTGGGTCCTGGCTCCATCCCAAGACCAGCCTAAGCTCCTTAGCCCTGACCTGGCTGTGGCTTTGTTCTGTCTCCAAACTGTGGTTCCACCCCCTGAGCCAGGTGAAGGCAGGCCTTTGCTCCCTAAACCATGCCCTTCTCCCAGCCTGACATACAGCCTGCTCTGGGGCCAGGGGAAAGGGCCAGGCCTTTGAGGTTAAGCTTGGCCAGTCTAAGAACTTGTATATAGTGGTTTCGCCCTCTCTGAAGTGGACTCAGTGGTACACTTCTGTGTTGCCGCCTGTGCATTGGGCCCCAAGAGTGGGTAGAGATCACAAGGGATGGAGCAAAAACCTGGCAGCACATTACCCTAACCTTGGAACATTCCAAGAAGGCAGCTCAAACACGACTTCACAACTGGCCTTGATTCCACAAGAGTCACTTCAGCTCGGGGTCTCCTAAAGTGAAGTCAGGAATATCACAGCATTCTCAAAATAAGATGGATTTTAATCTCTGTCAGAACATTTCACAAACACTCCAAAGAAAATCTCCACTATTTCAGTCTTTTGCCAAGTGAATCTAAATCATCTCTGGAATGTGTCCGCGTCTTTAGTGATCAGAATGGGCGGTCTTGCTATGCAAATCAGCTGCTGGTCTTCCCACAGCCCACTGCCATCCTAAGCTCCTAAACTCCTCCCCTCTCGTGTGCAGCTCTGAAATATGCTGTTAGAACAGAGTCTTTATTTGCCCGTTCCCCCCTCAATTTCTGTCTAATTCTCCCAGATTGTGAGAGACACAATAAAGGGGAAATTTTTTTTGTTTGTTTTTCTCTGCTTCCCTTTTACAAACTCTTTTTTTAGAAACCACAACCTCGGATCCCAGCAGAGGTTCCTGGGGGTTTTAAGAACATCAATCAGTTTCGCAGCTGGAGACCGAGGCTTTCCTCAGGGAAGACTTTTTACATAAAACAGATTGTACTTTGTCCTTGCCAGGGCAGACAAAGGTTTAAATTAAATATGCAGCAAGCTGCATTTGGCTGCTTGCCACAGCCTGGGGGAGGAGGAAGGGAGATCTTGTCCCTACGCTCCCCTTCTCTGTATGGTGGTTGTTTAATCCCCCACCTCCCCACCCCGCCCCCAGTGCAAGGAGCCTGGAGTTGAGAGATGCTGGCTGAGAGTTAGGGTTTTCTGCAAGTTTAGTGTGTAACAAGTCACCTACCCTCCTGGGACCTCAGTTTCCTCTTCTGTATAATGAAGATTTGGAGATGATCTGGAAAGGTCTTTTTCATACTGAACCTTCTAGTTCAGTTCAGTTCAGTTCGGTCACTTAGTCATGTCCAACTCTTTGCAACCCCATAAATTGCTGCACGCCAGGCCTCCCTGTCCATCACCAAACCCAGAGTTCATCCAAACTCATGTCCATCAAGTTATCTCCAAATTCTGCCACCTGGATTTCCAACAAATGCCCCAAGCCTCAACTATGAGTAATGCATCTTCACTGGTCCTTCGGTGACTGAGGTGACCAGGCTCACCTTGGATCCAGGAACCAGGAATGTCATGTTATAAGAGAAAGGCCCAATAGAACCCGATAAGTAGCAACTGACTCTGTCTCTCAGTTTTAGGGAGTAATAGAGAGTGGTGGGGGTTGTCATGAATTGAAGAGAAAGACCCTTCAAAAAAGACTGAAAACACAAAGTGTTAATCGTTCAGTTGTGTCCGACTCTTTGCGGCCCATGAATGAATGCAGGGCAAAGGCTAATAGAGTTTTGCCTAGAGAACACAGCGGTCATAGCAAACGCCCTCTTCCAACAGCACAAGAGAAGACTCTACACATGGACATCACCAGATGGTCAATACTAAAATCAGATTGATTATATTCTTTGCAGCCAGAGATGGAGAAGCTCTATAGTCAGCAAAAACAAGACTGGGAGCTGACTCTGGCTCAGATCATGTACTGCTTATTGCTAAATTCAGACTTAAATAGAAGAAAGTAGGGAAAACCACTAGACCATTCAGGTACAACCTAAATCAAATCCCTTATGATTATACAGTGGAAGTGAGAAATAGATTCAAGGGATTAGATCTGATAGAGTGCCTGAAGAACTATGGATGGAGGTTTGTGACAGGAGACAGGGATCAAGACCATCCCCAAGAAAAAAGAAATGCAAAAAAGCAAAATGGCTGTCTGAGGAGGCCTTACAAATAGTTGTGAAAAGAAGAAAAGTAAAAAGTAAAGGGGAAAAGGCAAGATATACCCATTTGAATGCAGAGTTCCAAAGAATAGCAAGGAGAAATAAGAAAGCCTTCTTCAGCAATCAATGCAAAGAAATATAGGAAAACAATAGAATGGGAAAGACTAGAGATGTCTTCAAGAAAGTTAGAGATACCAAGGGAACATTTCATGCAAAGATGGGCTCAATAAAGGACAGAAATGGTATGGACCTAACAGAAGCAGAAGATATTAAGAAGTGGCAACAGTGCATAGAACTATACAAAAAAGGTCTTCATGACCCAGATAATCACGATGGTGTGCTCACTCACCTAGAGCCAGACATCCTGGAATGCAAAGCCAAGTGGGCCTTAGGAAGCATCACTATGAACAAAGTAGTGGAGGTGATGGAATTCCAGTTGAGCTATTTCAAATCCTAAAAGATGATGCTGTGAAAGTGCTGCACTCAATATGCCAGCAAATTTGGAAAACTCATCAGTGGCCACAGGACTGAAAAAAGTCAGTTTTCATTTCAGTCCCAAAGAAAGGCAATGCCAAAGAATGCTAAACTACTGCATGATTGCTCTCATCTCACATGCTAGTAAAGTAGTGCTCAAAAGTCTCCAAGCCAGGCTTCAACAGTACAAGAACTGTGAACTTCCAGATGTTCAAGCTGGATTTAGAAAAGGCAGAGGAACCAGAGCTCAAATTGCCAAGATCCATTGGATCATGGAAAAAGCAAGAGGGTTTCAGAAAAATATCTATTTCTGCTTTATTGACTATGCCAAAGCCTTTGCCTGTGTGGATCACAATAAACTGGAAAATTCTGAAAGAGATGGGAATACCAGACCACTTGACTTGCCTCTTGAGAAATCTGTATGCAGGTCAGGAAGCAACAGTTAGAATTGGACATGGAACAACACACTGGTTCCAAATTGGGAAAGGAATACGTCAAGATTGTATATTGTTACCCTGCTTATTTAACTTATATGCAGAGTACATCATGAGAAATGCTTGGCTGGATGAAGCACAAGCTAGGATCAAGAGAGCTGGGAGAAATATCAATAACCTCAAATATGCAGATGACATCACCCTTATGGCAGAAAGCGAAGAAGAACTAAAGAACTTCTTGATGAAAGTGAAAGAGGAGAGTGAAAAAGTTGGCTTAAAACTCAACATTCAGAAAATGAAGATCATGACATTCAGTCCTATCACTTCACGGCAAATAGATGAGGAAACAGTGGAAACGGTGACAGACTTTCTTTTTTTGGGCTTTAAAATCACTGCAGATGGTGACTGCAGCCATGAAATTAAAGCTTACTCTTTGGAAGAAAAGTTATGACTGACCTAGACAGCATATTAAAAAGCAGAGACATTACTTTGCCAACAGAGGTCTATCTAGTCAAAGCTATGGTTTTTCCAGTAGACATGTATGGATATGAGAGATGGACTATAAAGAAAGCTGAGCCCTGAAGAACAGATGCTTTTGAACTGTGGTGTTGGAGAAGACTTGAGAATCCCTTGGACTGCAAGGAGATCCAACTAGTCCATCCTAAAGGAAATCAGTCCTGAATTTTCATTGGAAAGACTGATGCTGAAGCTGAAACTCCAATACTTTGGCCATCTCATGCAAAGAACTGACTCATTTGAAAAGACCCTAATGCTGAGAAAGATTGAAGGCAGGAGGAGAAGGGGATGACACAAGATGAGATGCTTGGATGGCATCACCGACTCAATGGACATGAGTTTGAGTAAACTCTGAGAGCTGGTGATGGACAGGAAAGACTGGTGTTCTGCAGTCCATGAGGTCGCAAAGAGTTGGACATGAGTAAATGACTGAACTGAACTGGTCTGTAGATCACCAGACTCCTCTGTCCATGGAATTTTCTAGGTAAGAATATGGGCGTGGGTTGTCATTCCATTTTCCTGGGGATATTCCCAGCCCAGGAATTGAACCCATGTCTCTTGCATTAGCCTTATCCTAACTCACCTCAAATCAGTGATTGCCACTTGGGATTGTGAGCCACTCTGGCAGCTGGTTCTTTATTTTGATATGAAACTTCTAAACATTTAAATATTGGCAACTAATTTTAGAAAATCCTGTGGGTCTCACAAAATAGACTAATAGGACTGTGGAGTAAATTCACCTTGAAAGGGGTCAGTTTGCCAGGTTCATGGACTTTGAGAAGATAAGAATTTCTGTAGTCTCTATGTCACAAGCTATTCAGAGAATCTGCATTTAAAGTATATTGTAAGCTATAGAAAATACTATAGATCGGAATGATAGAACTTTAGGTTGTTCAATCATATTTTTCAATATAGAAAAGTTACACTGGAGGATAAGATTCAGGAAAATAACTTTACTCATATTCAGGCTGCCAATCAATTTTTGGCTTGGGAGTTAATGGTTCTGTTTTTTTTTATTTGTTAAAAATAATTTCTAATGTCTTAGTTCAGTTCAGTTCAGTTGCTCAGTCGTGTCCAACTCTTTGCAACCCTATGAATCGCACGCAGCACGCCAGGCCTCCCTGTCCTTCACCAACTCCCGGAGTTTACTCAGACTCACGTCCATCAAGTCGGTGATGCCATCCAGCCATCTCATCCTATGCCGTCCCCTTCTCCTCCTGCCCCCAATCCCTCCCAGCATCAGAGTCTTTTCCAATGAGTCAACTCTTCACATGAGGTGGCCAAACTATTGGAGTTTCAGCTTTTTCAGTTTTTTTCCTTGATCTTAGTACCTATTAACATAAGGACTTCATTTTTTTCTCATCTAGAGTTTGTGCCATTTTCTTACCTTGTATTTAAGCTTTTTATCTTTTTGTCTAATGTATATAGTAGGTCTCTTGGATTTGATCCATTAATTTATAGCTTCTGACATAATTTACAAATACATTTTATAGTCTGAAGCTTTCACTTTTAGTGTAAATTGAAGGACACAAGTAAATAGGATTTCAGAGTAACATGTGAAATATTTACCAAATGAGATGGCGCAAGTGTAATCAGAATGAACTCTGCCATGCTTAGGAGAAACACCAGCTGTAAACAACTGTCCCAGACTTACTGGTTCTTTTTAACAACAAGTTGCAACTGTATAATCATTATTGCTAGGATAATTATAGTACAGGGAAGCACTGTAACATTTGGCGGTTCTGCTAGTCTGGATAACTAACCACTAGCTGCCACAATAGACCAACTGTGAAGTCTCAGGGGCTTTACACAACAAAAAATGTCTTTCTTATAAACACGAAGTGATGTAGTCAGCAGGGATTTCCTTCCACCTGGAGGCCCCAGGCCCATCATCTTGTGGTGCTGCTGTATTAACATGTGGCTTCCAAAGTCACTGCACAAGGGATGGAAAAACAGGAGGGATTCTCCTGGGTCTCACTGATTAACCTTGACCTAGAGGTGGTACCTGATACTTCCGCTCACCTTTCACTGGCCAGAACTAGATACATGGCTCCAACCTAACTATGAGGAAGGGTAGAAAATGTAGGGAAGCACATCCATTGTTTTGTGAATCTGCAGCCCAAGTACTGATGGTGATTTCTATTTCATATCACACATTTATTTACATGATGGTGCCTTGAGACCTTGCTGCTGGTGAGTTCTTTGCTTCTCTAACTAGCTCTATCATACTCTCTCCAGTCTATTTATGGCTCACATACACAAAAGGATCATCTGACTGGCTTATTTATCATCACTGTCTGTGAGGGCAGAGCCTTTGTTTAAAGTCATATGAAACGCACTGGCCAGTCTACAGATGACTACTCTTGATTATATGCCAATGCCTGTTTTATCCATCTGTAGAAAGGAGTTTGGAAATAAATTGCATAGGATTTTGGAAGCAAAATGAATAAATAAATTTGGTACAATTATTTTGGATAGTGAAAATTTAAAAACATATATAACAATGTTTTCATTGCTATTGTTACAGTAGCACAATAATTGCAAAATCAAAAGTTCTCAAACTTTTGTAAAAAACTACAGCTTTACGTTTTCCAAGCATATTCAAGCAGCTGTTATGTCAATCCATAAACTAAAGTGTATAGAAAAGTAACTGTTTTTTTCAATAGCTGAATTTAATTTCTGTTTCATGTCTCTATTCCATCAAGTGGGAGCAACTAAATTTTGTTAAATTTCAGGCCTCCCTTTCCTGCCAAGGGTTGCATCTAAGATTCAAGGTGTTTATGTAGTATCATGGCATTGGAAGATGAATGATCTTGCCCTCTGTATAAATCTCCCCTAGCTTTTATGAACTACTAACCATGACAGAGACCACCACTTATCTACAGAATTGATGTTTTTGAACTGGTGGTGTTGGAGAAGATTCTTGAGAGTCCCTTGGACTGCAAGGAGATCCAACCAATCCATCCTAAAGGAAATCAGTCCTGAATATTCATTGAAAAGACTGATACTGAAGCTGAAACTCCATTACTTTGGCCACCTGATGTGAAGAACTGACTCTTTGAAAAGACCCTGATGCTGGGAAAGATTGAGGGCAGGAGGAGAAGGGGATGACAGAGGATGAGATGGTTGGATGGCATCACTGACTTGATGGACATGAGTGTGAGTAAGCTCTGGGAGTTGGTGATGGACAGGGAGGCCTGGTGTGCTACAGTCCGTGGGGTCACAAAGAGTCGGAACCAACTGAGCAACTGTACTGAAGAACCTGGCTCATGAAGGTCTCTGTGTGCTGCTAACAAGCTAATGCTTCCTCACCCACTGCATTATGAGAAGCTCTGTTTCTCGGCTTGTCTTACATTTATGCATCATTCTACCACCACACCACCACTTTGTGGCTTTGGGATCTCAGCAGGACTCTGAGGAGACCATGAGCTCAGACATAGCATGCAGGTTTTCCACCTACTCCTAAACATACTGAACACAGGAATGTAGAGTCCTATAGCTCTCAGATTTCATCTACAGAAGGGGCAGGGTCTTCTGCTCTAGAATTCTTAAGCAAAGCTAGGCATTTTATTTTTCCTCCTTCTGACCTCAAGCAGAGGGCTCAGATTAGGATGGGAGCAGATCAGACTTGGGCTTCCCAGGTGGTGCTAGTGGTAAAGAACCCCCCTGCCAATGCAGGAAACATAAGAGACACAGGTTTGATCCCTAGCTTGGGAAGATCCTCTGGAGGAGGGCATGGCAACCCACTCCAGTATGCTTGTCTGGGAAATCCCATAGACATGGTGGGCTACAGTCCATAGGGTCGCAAATAGTTGGACACCACTGAAGCTACGTGGCACACACACAGGATCAGATGCAGGGTCTCATCTCAGGGGCACACTAGTTTCTTGGTTTTTCTTTCAAGTCTCCATACTCTTCCCCATCTGACAAATCTTTTTGAGAACTGGCAACACAGGAGGCTTTGTCCTAACATGTCAGGTTTCTTTGTATACCTTTTTGCTTTAGTGCTTGGCCTAAGCTTATAAAATTTTCTGGATTCTGCTGTGTCATTCTCTGAGACAGTTAAGGCAGAACATCTCATGAAATGGGGAATGGTGATAACTACAATAGTGTAGATGGATGAAAGTATCTGTTAATATTTCAGAATTTCATCTGTCTTTAGCTGGCAGTCAATATTGCCAAATACTTGTCTTTTAGGAGTTTTTTCAGTCCATAAATAAGAGTTATTTGTCATTGTGCTGTGAAAAGTTCATTGGCTCAAGATTTAGAAGGCTTATGTTCTAAGTCCTAGTTTTTTCCATTTCTTTGGAAGCATAACTTCTATGTCAATAGTAAGTGCAATTCCAACTGTTTGTCTAGTTTATCTGTGGACTTTGATTCTGTAGATTGTGTAGCATTGGGAAACTGACCTAGATAGACTTCATGTTTCAGTTTTTACTATATATTCCCATAGTACTTTGTACCTCAGATACAGGGACTTTTGTGGTTTAATAATAATAGTTAATATTTAAGTAGCATTTCTAATCACCAAGTATTATTTCTAGTGCTTTGCATGTACTAGTTCCTTTGTTATTTAATTTATGAGATAGACAGTGAGAAACAATCCAAAATAGAGAAAAATTTAAACCCACACAGTCTAGTTCCAAGGTCAGTGCTCTTAATTACTGTGCTACACAGTCTCTTAAAATAGAGAATAATCTGAAGGAAAGAAATGGGAAATGTATTATTGTGTTAATTACTGGAGTACTTTCCTAGTTTGATTTATGAGCAACAGTCTTTCAAATGTAAACTATAATTACATTCTGCCTAAATTCTGCATATATTATCCAAAATTTCAGGTATACTGAGGAAGAGCTGAATGAATGCTAATATTACCATTATTAGTATTATTAAGCTATTATTTTTCTAAGGTGAACAATAAATACATTTATTTAAACTCCTCTTTTCAAAACTGGGTTTAGGCCAGAAATCAACACAAGTAACTCGTTTAATTCCCACTTGGAAATAATAATTCAAAAATAGAACTAACTGGATAATAATTAAGAATAATTTCCCTTTTTGGGGGTTCTGCACATTAAAAGTTTACCCTGGTTAAACAGTATAATTGAAATAGAACTTCATGATAAAACCTTACTGCCATCTAGTGTGAGGAAGGAACACTGCAGCAATGTTACCTTTTCTTCCCTTCTGTTGGCAGCTTCCTTTATTGAAATATCTAGATCAATATTAACCTGTACTTCCAGGAGGCACTGTTTGATTGAAGGTAAGGACCATCAGCCATTGATTCTCTGGCCCATTTTAATAATTTGATTTCAGAGTAACTCGTTTCATTTCTTACTTCCAAAGCATGGTTTATTTTATAAGGATGCTCTCGGGTGACCATAAGAATTTTCATCCAAGTTAGAAACAGTGTCTAAATAGTTTGAATGTGCTCAGCCCTAAAAGATTTCTTTACTTTAGCTTCAAGATGCTAAACATGGGAAAAATCTTCATGACTTATATTTAAATTGTTATGAAATGTTTCAGACACTCAAAAAGACATAGAGACTAAAAATTTAGGACACCACTGTATATGGCACCCCTCTCCAGTACTCTTGCCTGGAAAATCCCATGGACGGAGGAGCTTGGTAGGCTGGGGTCCATGGGGTCGCTGAGAGTCCGACATGACTGAGCGACTTCACTTTCACTTTTCACTTTCATGCGTTGGAGAAGGAAATGGCAACCCACTCCAGTGTTCTTGCCTGGAGAATCCCAGGGACAGCGGAGTCTGGTGGGCTGCTGTCTATGGGGTCGCACAGAGTCAGACACGACTGAACCGACTTAGCAGCAGACATTCAGTGGAGAAGGAAATGGCAACCTACTCCAGTACTCTTACCTAAAGAATCTCATGGATGGAGGAGCCTGGTGGGCTATAGTCCATGGGGTCACAAAGAGTTGAACACGACTGATTGACTAGCTGTATTAAAGATCTAGTGCTAGGTACAAGTTGCCTCAAAATGCAGCAGCTTAAATAGCAAATATCTGTTTTCTTACAGACTTTATGTGGGTCAGGAATCAGGGAGTGGCTTAACTGGATGGTTCAGGCTCAGGGTCTCTTAGAAGTACAGGTAAACTGTATGCTGGGGTTGCAGTCATCTCAACCCTCTTGAGATTCCCAGGCCCACTTGGGGCTGGAAAATCTGCTTCAAGATCACTCACTCGTGTTGGCAGGTTTCTGCTCTGGCTGGCTGTTTGCTACAGTCTCAGTCTAGAACTTTTTATTTTTTACTGCCCACGGGCTTAGTTGCTCTGAGACATATGGGATCTTCCTGGACCAGAGATCAAACCCATGTCCCCTGCATTAGTAGGCAGATTCTTTACCACTGAGCCACCAGGAAGGCCTGGAGGGGGTCTTATCCTTCTATTGTTTTCATAGGCACTAAACACAGAGTTCAGAGTCCATTGGAAAGGTAGCCGAGCATGATCAGCATGAATGGGCCTAAGATGGAGTGCAGGCCCTATGAGTTCCTTCTTCAGATCTCTCATAGGACTTGCTTCTCCCGGAATCAGAAGTGGGATGGTGGTGGGGAGAGGACGGGAGGGTGGGAGTAAGGAAGAGCAAGGGAAGCCACAGTCTTTTTTGACTGGTAGAAGTAACTTTAACTTCTACCAGATGTTACTGGCCACACAAACCAGCCTCAGTTCCAGGTGGCAGGGGACTACAAGAAGGTGTGAGTAATGGGAGGTAGTCACCAGTGATCACTGGAGTCATCTTGATTGATGGCTGCTTACTAGACCTTTCATCAAGCTTTTTTAGTTTTTTAATTAGAGTATGATTGCTTTGCATTATTGTGTTAGTTTCTGCTGTACAATGAAGTCAATCACTTATGTGTATACATATATCCTCTTCCTCTTGGACCCCCGACCCCACTCCTTTAGGTCATCACAGAGCACCAGAGTTGAGCTCTGCCTACCTAAATGGTAATCATCATTCTGAATTTTATGTTTTTCAACACCATAAGTGTTTAATACTTGTCTTAGTCCATTCAGGATACTATTAATATAACAAAATAGTATAGACTGTGTGACTTTTTAAGGCAGAAATTTGTTACTGGAAGCTGGAAGACTGAGATCAAAGTGCCAAGCATGGTCAAGCGAAGGCCGGCCTCAGGGTCGCAGACTTCTTATCTTCATATAGCAGAAAGGGACAAAGGAGCTCTCTTGTCCCCTTTAAAAGGCTAAGCTCATTCATGAGGGCTCCGCCTTCATGATCAAATCACCTTTCAAAGGCCCCACTTCCTAATATCATTGCATTGGCCATTAAGATTTCAATATTTATTACCATACATGTATGAATCCATAAAGGATATACAATAGGTATTTTTTCAAGCTTTGTATTAGTGGTATTTTAACATAAACATCATTCTGTCACACTGCTCAACATGTTTTCTGAGATTTATCCATGTTGATACCTGAAATTCTAATTTTCCCTTTTATTCCTTTACAATATTTCTTGCATGCATATATTTTGTTTTAAAATTCCCTCTACTGGACACTTAAGTGATTTTCTTTCCTTATGTTATTCCTGCCAATTATAATCTTTCTACTTGCCTCCTATATACTATAATTGTTGTTTAGTCACAGAGTCATGTCCTACTCTTTTGTGGCCCCATGGACTGTAGCCCTCCAGACTCCTCTGTCCATGGAGTTTCTCAGGCAAGACTACTGGAGTGAGCTGCCATTTGCTTCTGCAGGGGATCTTCCTGACCTGGGGATCGACCCTGTGTCTCCTGCTTGGCAGGCAGATCCTTTCCCACTGAGCTACCTGGGAAGCCCATATACTAAGTATTTATACCTAACAGTACTATACAGGTATTGCCAGCTTGAAGGGTGTGCATCATTTACCTAGTTTCTGGATGTTGCCAGATTTCTCACTCCTGGTTTTTCCTTCTGCTTCTCTTAAATTAGCTCCGATTTTTCCTAGTGAAGATCATATCTTGTATTTGTCCAAGTCCTTCAGTTCATCTCTCATTGCTCTTAACTAAATAAAGTTCATAATTTTAATGTCTCTGTCTCTGTGTGCTGCATTGTGGATAAGTTTTTCACTGGTATCTTCCAATTCACTAATTGTTTAGTGTATTTGGACTAGTATTTTCCTGATTATTGCATTTTTAATTTCAGTGATTCTATTTTCACTTCTAAGATTTTAAATGGATTTTGTCTGTTTTGGTTTTTGCCTTACAAATTCTTGCTTCATGAGATGAAATGTATTCCATATTCAATTACTAAATACACTAATTTTCAAATTTTGTGATACTCAAATATTAATTTGTTTTGGATTCCATTTACATTTGGATTATAGAAGTTTTGACTATCTTTCTTTGCATATTTTTCATGGCTTTGGAACTTTGGTTTGTGGACACATTTTGAGGCCCGGGTATACTTCTGAATAAAACATCTACTCTCTACTTTGATGAGGATGAGATGGGATCTGTGATTTATAGAAAGTAAAGCTTATTTTATAAGATGACTATAAAGCTTTAATTAAGCTCCATGGAGAATTTTATTTTTTCACCCTTTCATCATTAGTAAAGTTTTGTTTCAGTAGGCCAGGCTTGTTGATGCTCACGAAAGTGATATGTGTCCATGTTTGGGCTAAAGTGTTTAAGGAGTAGCTTAGGACAGGTTGGTAGTAACTGCAATAATTACTGAGAGATATCCTAGGGTAGTGGACTTCCCTGGTGGCTCAGTGGTACAGTGTCCTCCTGCCAATGCAGAAGACACGGGTTTGAACCCCGACCCAGGAAGGTCCCCTGGAGAAGGAAATGGCAACTTACTCCAGAATTCTTGCCTGGGAAATCCCATGTACAGAGGAGCCTGGCAGGCTACAGTCTATGGGGTCACAACAAGTCAGACATGACTTAGCAACTGAACAACAACAACTCTAAGGGGAAGGTGAATCTTGGGAAACTAGTGTTGTCTTTCTTAACCTTTTGAAATTATAGCTCCATCAGATAAGAAGATTTAGTTGATCTTTATTTTCTGTTGTTTCTATTATGGAAACAGATTGTGTGTTCTCCCACACTGCCCTCCTCTGCCTAATATAATATTACATATGATATGAAATAAACTTTCAAATTACACTCACCAATCTGGAGATTCATATACATTTTTCTTCTTCTTACTTGAGAATGACTGTCTGGGAACATAGTCTAGCTGTTTCTTCCCACATTGAGGGTCTCTTTCCATTGCCAGTGTTGGGGGATCCAAGTTCTATTTTATTAAGGAAAGTAACAATTTTCCTTTTAGAGGCTGGAAACAACACACAATTCCTATCTCAAATTTTCAGACTTATTTTTTTAGAAAACGAACCTGTATTATGTGTAATGTGTGTTATTACATAGTCACTGAAGGAATTTTAGAAAGTATGGGAAAGTAGAAGGGGAAATGTATCTAGAAATCTATGTTTTACAATTAGCTATTAATATTTTGATATATTATTTATATAGAAATCATTTAAATCATTTAATTATTTAAAGTAATATAATATCTACTGTTTTGATCTAGAAATACATTGTGAATATTTACTATATCAACAAAGTATGTTTATAAAACATATTAATATCTATAGATTTTAAAATATCTTAGCAGCATTTTCTCAGTTGCACTGAAGACTTACAGAGAGGATTGATCTATGTGTTATTCATATACTGATTCACTTCTTCAGTGCACATTTTAAGTTGCCAGTTTGTTCTAAGAACATTGCTAGAATCTGGGTGGACAGAGCCGAGTCAGATGTTTTCAGTTTCATTTTCACCTTCACAGACTTAGAGGCTAGTGGTTTGGACAGGTATGTTAGCAGGTTGGTAATGTAATGCACTCAGTATAAGCAGCTCTGGATAAAATGGAGAACAGAGTAAGTGACCTGTTTTATTACCAGGGAATCCCCTCTGTTGTGAAAGGCACTGATTTATGTACTCTCAAGAAAGAGAAAAAACCCAAGATGGAGAATCTGTAAGGGAAGGAGTTCAGCCCCTTCAGCAGCAAAAGTCAGAAAATCCAAAAGGCTATCTTCTCATGGAAAAGGGCTTCCTAGGTGGCTCAGTGATAAAGGATCTCTCTGCTAATGCAGGAGACAAAGGAGACATAGGTTTGATCCCTGGGTTGGGAAGGTCCCCTGGAGAAGGGTATGGCAACCCACTCCAGTATTCTTGCCTGGGAAATTCCGTGGACAGAGGAACTTGGTGGGCTATAGTCCATGGGGTCACAAAGAGTCGGACATGATGGAATGACTGGGCACGCAGGCATGCAAGAAGAGATCAGGCAGAAATCTTAAATATTTAAACCTGGTGCTGGGTGGAAGGAGGAAAACTAAATTTCCCCTGAAAATTGGAACCACAAACAGCTTCTCATTTTGAGGTCTAAATTTGCTCTCCCTATATGGGTCTAAATTTGCTCTCCCTATATGGGTCAAAAATTTCAAGGAGAGAATTTAACAGAGGAACTTGGTGGGCTATAGTCCATGGGGTCACAAAGAGTCGGACATGATGGAATGACTGGGCACGCAGGCATGCAAGAAGAGATCAGGCAGAAATCTTAAATATTTAAACCTGGTGCTGGGTGGAAGGAGGAAAACTAAATTTCCCCTGAAAATTGGAACCACAAACAGCTTCTCATTTTGAGGTCTAAATTTGCTCTCCCTATATGGGTCTAAATTTGCTCTCCCTATATGGGTCAAAAATTTCAAGGAGAGAATTTAAAGTGGTCTCAGTTTTGTATCAACCCATATGACTAGCAAAGACAAACTCAAATCCTTTCTAGAAAAACTTGACTTCCATCCAGACTGACATTAATTGATAATACTCCATCAATAATAACTATATCTCAATTTTAGTGATGATATAATATGAAAAATGAACATCATAGAAACAATGAAACACAATTACTACTTGGGGAAGAACAGATCAACGTGTCTTAGCAGTAAGCTTGTAGGCTTCCAAAACTATCTTGGAAAAAAATAAAGAAACAGCACTGATTGGAAACAAATTATGGAAGGGAGTCCTCCATCTACTCTCTTTTTTTAAAAAAAATTGTTTATTCATTTATTTATGTGGCTGCTCAGGGTCGTAGTTGTGGCATGTGGGATCTTTGATCTTTAGCTGTGGCATGTGGGATCTTTAGTTGTGGCACATGGGATCTAGTTCCCTGACCAGGGATTAACCTGGGCCCCTGCACTGGGAATGGGAAGTCTTAGCCACTGGACCACCAGAGAAGTCCCCCTCCATCTATTCTTTTGTCAACATTAGAAGTCCAAGACACACTGTTCCAAATGTTGCTACTTTTACATGTTCCAGTGGCATCACGGCCAACCTAAGCTTCTCGAATTTAGGAGCATAATTCTCACCGTGAATATCCTAGTTCCTAGTCATCTGCTTGGTGCAAAGCATGTGTTTGTTTAGTGGCTATAACAGGATACCATAGACCGGATGGCTTAAACAAAAGATATTTATTTTCTTATAGTTTTGAAGGCTAGAAGTCCAAGGTCAAGGTGCCAGCAAAGTTTGTTTTTGGTGAAGTCTCTTTTGCTAGCTTGTGGATGGCTGCCTTTTGCTATGTCCTCATATGTGCGTTCCTTTGTGTGTGTATGGAGAGAGATAGCTCAAGTGCTTTTTTCTTATAAGGATGTCAAATTCTACTGAATTCTGACCTTCCGTTCAGTTCAGTAGATCTGACTCTTTGTTCATGTCCGACTCTTTGCGACCCCATGAATCGGAGCATGCTAGGCCTCCCTGTCCAAGACTCACATCCATCAAGTTAGTGATGCCATCCAGCCATCTCATCCTCTGTCGACCCCTTCTCCTCCTGCCCCCAATCCCTCCCAGCATCAGAGTCTTTTCCAATGAGTCAACTCTTCACATGAGGTGGCCAAAGTACTGGAGTTTCAGCTTTAGCATCATTCCTTCCAAAGAAATCCCACGGCTGACCTCCTTCAGAATGGACTGGTTGGATCTCCTTGCAGTCCAAGGGACTCTCAAGAGCCTTTTCCAACACCACAGTTCAAAAGCATCAGTTCTTCGGTTCTCAGCCTTCTTCACAGTCCAACTCTCTCATCCATACATGACTACTGGAAAAACCATAGCCTTGAGTAGACGAACCTTTGTCGGCAAAGTAATGTCTCTGCTTTTGAATATCCTATCTAGGTTGGTCATAACTTTTCTTCCAAGGAGTAAGCGTCTTTTAATTTCATGGCTGCAGTCACCATCTACAGTGATTTTGGAGCCCCCAAAAAGTAAAGTCTGACACTGTTTCCACTGTTTCCCCATCTATTTCCCATAAAGTGATGGGACCAGATGCCATGATCTTCGTTTTCTGAATGTTGAGCTTTAAGCCAACTTTTTCACTCTCCTCTTTCACTTTCATCAAGAGGCTTTTTAGTTCCTCTTCACTTTCTGCCATAAGGGTGGTGTCATCTGCATATCTGAGGTGACTGATATTTCTCCTGGCGATCTTGATTTCAGCTCGTGCTTCTTCCAGCATTTCTCATGATGTACTCTGCACAGAAGGTAAATAAGCAGGGTGACAATATGCAGCCTTGACATACTCCTTTTCCTACTTGGAACCAGTCTCTTGTTCCATGTCCAGTTCTAACTGTTGGTTCCTGACCTGCATACAGATTTCTCAAGAGGCAGGTCAGGTGGTCTGGTATTCTCATCTCTTGAAGAATTTTCCACAGTTGATTGTGATCCACACAGTCAAAGACTTTGGCATAGTCAATAAAGCAGAAATAGATGTTTTTCTCAAACTCTTGCCTTTTCCATGATCCAGCGGATGTTGGCAATTTGATCTCTGGTTCCTCTGCCTTTTCTAAAACCAGCTGGAATATCAGGGAGTGCACGGTTCACGTATTGCTGAAGCCTGGCTTGGAGAATTTTGAGCATTACTTTACTAGCATGTGAGATGAGTGCAATTGTGCGGTAGTTTGAGCATTCTTTGGCATTGCCTTTCTTTGGGATTGGAATGAAAACTGACCTTTTCCAGTCCTGTGGCCACTGCTGAGTTTCCCAAATTTGCTGGCATATTGAGTGCAGCACTTTCACAGCACCATCTTTCAGGATTTGAAATAGTTCAACTGGTATTCCATCACCTCCACTAGCTTTGTTCGTAATGATGCTTCCTAAAGCCCACTTGACTTCACATTCCAAGATGTCTGGCTCTAGATTAGTGATCACATCATCATGATTATCTGGATCATGAAGATTTTTTTTGTACAGTTCTTCCATGTATTCTTGCCACCTCTTCTGAATATCTTCTGCTTCTGTTAGATCCAGACCATTTCTGTCCTTTATTGAGCCCATCTTTGCATGAAATGTCTCCTTGGTATCTGTAATTTTCTTGAAGAGATCTCTAGTGCTTCCCATTCTGTTGTTTTCCTCTATTTCTTTGCATTGATTGCTGAAGAAGGCTTTCTTATCTTTTCTTGCTATTCTTTGGAACTCTGCATTCAGATGCTTATATCTTTCCTTTTCTCTGCTTTTCACCTCTCTTCTTTTCACAGCTATTTGTAAGGCCTCCCCAGACAGCCATTTTGCTTTTTTGTATTTTTTTCCATGGGGATAGTCTTGATCCCTGTCTCCTGTACAATGTCACAAACCTCATTCCATAGTTCATCAGGCACTCTATCTGTCAGATCTAGTCCCTTAAATCTATTTCTTACTTTCAGTGCATAATCATAAGGGATTTGATTTAGGTCATACCTGAATGGTCTAGTGGTTTTAGAGATGACTCTACACATGGACATCACCAGATGGTCAACACTGAAATCAGATTGATTATAATCTTTGCAGCCAAAGATGGAGAAGCTCTATATGGTCAACAAAAAAGTAAGACCAGGAGCCGATTGTGGCTCAGATCATAATTTGTTGTTGCTGGCGTGTCTAAAATTCTCTTTGTGTGTGTGTGTTGTGTGTGAAATTTCAGAATAAACATATGCTTGATGAAATTCAATAATTAAGATGTGATATAGTACAATGGAGGCTTCCCAGGTGGCACTAGTGGCAAAGAACCCACCTGTCAATGTAGGACATGCGAGTTCCATCCCTGGGTCAGGAACATCCCCTGGAGAAAGAAATGGCAACCCGTTTCACTATTCTTGTCTGGAAAATCCCACGGACAGAGGAGCCTGGCGGCTACAGTCCACGGGGCCACAAAGAGCCAGACATGACTGAGCAGTTGAGTGCACAACGATAAAATGGAAATGCGGTTTTCTTTAGCCCCAATAAAGCCTATTTTCTCTTAGCAGTTGGGTGTGTGTCTACCCAAGGTGTGTCTGCACGCGTGAAGCCTTTCTTTTAGGATCTTTGTGTGAATCATGTCATGCTGCCCTTAGCTTGCAGTTGGGGCCTTCACTTAACAGACAGCCTAGCAAGGGGGTCTTCCCAGGTGGGTTCTGAACGTCTCTGCGGTGTTCCCCTGTGTGGGCGCAGCCAGCATCAAGGGTTTCCTGTCCTGATGGCCGCTCCCTCACTCTCCTTCCTCTCCCAAAGCATGACTCAACCTACGTTCATTCTGGGCTCCTGCTAATATTTCTGTGGGTTAGGGTCCTACAACCACATCACGGATTATTATGGCATAGACAACTTGCTTTGTCTTTACTTTTTTATTAATACAGTCTATTTTCTCCAGAAATGTACAACATGTTTTCTTCCAGTGGCTCACAAAGATTTGGATTTCCTTCCCCTCACCACGGCGCATTGTCATCCACCTGACATTTGCACACTTAGCAGGCAGGTAGTGCCTATGAACATGCTGGTCGCTCACTCGTGTCTGACTCTGTGGGACCCCATGGATGGTAGACCGCCAGGCCCCTCTGTCCACAGGATTCTCCAGGCAAGAATACTGGAGTGGGTTGCCATTTTCTTCTCTGTAAGCATGACTCAACCTACGTTCATTCTGGGCTCCTGCTAATATTTCTGTGGGTTAGGGTCCTACAACCACATCACGGATTATTATGGCATAGACAACTTGCTTTGTCTTTACTTTTTTATTAATACAGTCTATTTTCTCCAGAAATGTACAACATGTTTTCTTCCAGTGGCTCACAAAGATTTGGATTTCCTTCCCCTCACCACGGCGCATTGTCATCCACCTGACATTTGCACACTTAGCAGGCAGGTAGTGCCTATGAACATGCTGGTCGCTCACTCGTGTCTGACTCTGTGGGACCCCATGGATGGTAGACCGCCAGGCCCCTCTGTCCACAGGATTCTCCAGGCAAGAATACTGGAGTGGGTTGCCATTTTCTTCTCTGGGGGATCTTCCCAACCCAGGGACTGAACCCAGGTTTCCTGCATTGCAGGCAGATTCTTTACCATCTGAGCCACCAGAGAAGCCTCGAAATACTGGGATGGCTAGACCATCCCTTCTCCAGGGGATCTTCCCAGCCTAGGAACTGAACTGGAGCCTCCTGCCTTGTAGGCATATTCTTCACCAGCTGAGCTGCCAGGGAGGCCAAAGGGCATGTTGTTTCCCCATCAGGGAAGTAAACCGTGGTCTGCCACATGACAAGCAGGGATACTCAGCCACTATACTCAGAGGATGGCAAAGTCGCTCAGTTGTGTCCAGCTGGTTGTGACTCCATGAACTATATAGTCCATGGAATTCTCCAGACTGGAATACTGCAGTTGGTAGCCTTCCTTTCTCCAGGGGATCTTCCCAACCCAGGGATCAAACCCAGGTCTCCTGTATTTCAGGTGGATTCTTTACCATTTGAGCCACAAGGGAAGCCCACGAATACTGGAGTGCGTAGCCTGTCCCTTCTCCAGGGAATCTTCCTGACCCAGGAGTTGAACTGGGGCCCCCTGCTTTGCAGTTGGATTCTTCACCACCTGAGCTACTAGAGAAGATCTGGTAACTCGGACTATTACCCTCTTTGGAAACAGAGTCTTTCCAAATGAATTAGGAAGAGGCCATACTGGATTAGAAGGACCCTAAATCCAAAAGACTTCTCTGGTGGCTCAGACTGTGAAAAATCTCCCTGCAATGCAGGAGACCCAGGTTTGTTCCCTGGGTCAGGAAGATCACCTGGAGAAGGGAATGGCTACCCACGCCAGGATTCTTGCCTGGAGAATCCCATGGACAGAGGAGCCTGGCAGGGGTCACAAAAAGTTGGGCACCACTGAGCGACTAACAGAAATCCAGACTGATGTTTTTATACAAAGAGAAAAGGATGCACAGACACAAAGACACAAGGACAAAGGGCACGCGAAGACTGGGCTGAGACTGGGGTGGTGCAGGGTCAGGGGAGGGAATGCCAAGGATGCTGCCATTTTCCTGTAGCTTTTAGGGCCACATCCCTGCTGGTCTGTTAGAGAATGGACGCCTGTTACAAGTCACGCTTCGCGTTAATTTGTTATGGTGGGTCTGACACAGGAGGGCGGTGAGGCAGTCGGTCTTTACCTGGCAAGGTCAGCAAAACACCTTCACTGTTCTAGCTGAGGGCCTGAGATGATCATCCAATTTATATTCTTCAACTTGTTAGTGTCCTGTATCACTTTGTTTTATTTGTGTGTACCCCAGCAATAAATCCAATTTGAATATGGTAGATGACTGATATTTTTAATTGCTGAATTCAGTTTTATGGTAATTCATTGAGAATTTTTGCATCTATGCTCATTAGAGATAATAGTTGGTAGCTTCATTTTCCTGTTGTGACCTTATCTGGCTTTTGTATCAGGGTAATGCTGGACTTAAACAATGAGTTTGAGAGTGTTCCTTCTTCTTCAATACTTTGAAATTGTTTGAGGAGTATTGGCATTGATAATTCTTTAGTGTTTGGTAGAATTCACCATGAAACCGTCTGGTCTGTGGCTTTTCTTCTTATAAGGTTTTTCATTACTGATTCAATCTTATTCATTTTTGAACTTCTTAGGTTTTCTGCCTTTTCCTAGTTCAGTCTTTGGAAGCCACATGATTGTGAACTCGCCCCATCCTTGCAGGCTGTCAGTCTTTTGCCTTATAACAGGCCGTAGTGATCTCTTACAATGTTTTGTATTTCTGTCGTGTTGGTTGTAGCTTCTCTCGTTTCATGCTGCTGCTGCTGCTGCTGAGTCGCTTCAGTGGTGTCCGACTCTGTGCGACCCCACAGACCCCATAGCCCACCAGGCTTCCCCATCCTGGGATTCTCCAGACAAGAACTCTGGAGGGGGTTGCCATTTCCTTCTCCAATGCATGAACGTGGAAAGTGAAAGTAGTCGCTCAGTCGTGTCCGACTCTTAGCGACCCCATGGACTGCAGCCCACCAGGCTCCTCCACCCATGGGATTTGCCAGGTGAGAGGACTGGAGTGGGGTGCCATCGCCTTCTCCGTGTTTCATACTTGAGCTTATTTATTTGGGCCTTCTCTTTTTTCTTAATGTATCTGGCTAAAGGCTTATCAATTTAGTTTATCTTTTCAAAGGATCAATTATGCTTTCATTGATCTTTTCTATTTTTTTAAAGTCTGATTTATTTATTTCTGGCCTGATACTTTTTTGATGTGGGCCACTTGTAAAGTCTGCATTGAATTTGTTGCTTCTGTTTTATGGTGGTTTTTTTTTTGCCCCAAAGCATGTGGGATCTTAGCTCCCCAACCAGGAATCAAGCTTGCACCCTAAGCATTGGGAGATGAAGTCTTGGCCACTGGGCTTCCAAGGAAGTCCCTGGCCTGACTTTTATTTTTTTGTTTCTTCTAGTAAATTTGGATTTTGTTTATTCTCTTTTTCTATTTTCTTTTAGTGTAAAGTTATTTGTTTATTGGATATTTTTCTTATTTTATGAATTAGATTGTATTGCTATAACCTTTATTCTTAGAACTGTTTTAGCTGCATCACATAAGATTTTTGATTGGTGTGTTTTCCTTTTCCTTTGACTCCAGGTATTTTTAAAATTTCTTCTTTGATTAATTCACTGACCTATAGGTGGTTTAAGAACATATTGTTTAAGTCTCTGTGTTTGTGGGGTGTTTGGCAGTTTTATTTTTTTATATTTGGTTCCTAGTTTCATACCTTTGTGGTCAGAAAAAAAGGTGTGTTATGGTTTTAATATTCTTGAAGTTCTTGAGACCTATTCAGTGGCCTTGCATGTGATCTACCCTAGAGGATATTCCACATGGACTTTGAAGAATGTGTATTCTGCTGTTTGGGGATAAAATATTCTGTAGATAGCAATTCATTCTATCTGGTAAAATAAGTCATTTAAAGGCACTGTTTCCTTACTGATTTTCTGTGACATTAAAATAAAAAACAGCACTGTGGTAACTACTGCACAAGTATTAGAATGGCTACTCTTAAAAACAAACAAAGAGAAAATAGGCTGACTAGGAAGTGGAGAAACTGGAAGATTTTTGCACTGTTGATGGGAATGTAAATTGATACAACTACTATGGAAAGTACTTTGGAGATTTTCTCCCAGATTAAAAAACATTTACTATATGATCCAGCAATTGCATGTAGGAACTTACAAAGCAGTATCTGTAAGAGATATCTGGACGACAATAGCAGCCTTCTTGACAACAGGTGAAAGGTAGAAGTGCCCTAGGTGTTGAAGAGATAAACAAAGTGATAGATGAATAGATGAGCAAAATGTGATGTATATACATGATGGAATGTGACTCAACCTTTAAAAAATGAAAATATGTTCATTTACAGCAATATGAATGAACCTTGAAGAAATTGTGCCAAGTGAGATAACCAGAGAGAAAAAGGCATATTCTGTGTTTCACTTGCCTGTGGAATTTAAAGGAGCCACTTTCATAGAGATAGAAAGTAATGTTGGCTATCAGTGGTGGAGGTAAGGGGAAAATAAAGAATTGTTGCTGAAGGGGTATGCAGTTCAGTTCTGCAGGATGAAACATTTCTGGAGATCTGTTACACAACAAGGTGAATATATTGAGCAATGCTAAACTGTATACCTATGAAGGCTGGATGGTTGGCTGGCATCAGCAGCTCAATGGATATGAGTGTGGGCTGACTCAGGGAGATAGTGACGGGCAGGGAAGTCTGAAGTCTGGTGTGCTGCAGTTCACAGGGTCACAAAGAGTCGGATGTGACTTAGCAACTGAACACCAACAACAAGCTGTACACTTAGAATTGGTTACAACAGAAATGTTATTTTAAACACAATAAAAATTGTGAATCTTTTAAAAAAGTAAGGAAACAGAATTAAAACTACAACATGGTCTTCAAATTTAAGATGTTTATTCTATACTTAATTAAGATAACTAGAGCTATGTCAGATGTATTTCGGAGTACAATGGCTAGTTAGAACTGAACTCAAGTTATAATCAGCCAGGATACATGTGCTGAGAACCTGCAATGTGGCACAGGAAGCAATGCATGTATAGTGTGAGCAAACCAAATAAAGTGCTGCTGAAATTGTAAAGAGATGTTCATTCAGTCTGAAATCTGGGTGACACAGACAAATGGAGATGTGCAGGGCTTTTAAAAGTCATGCTTCCCAAACTACTGGGGAATTTCTCCTCCATGGACTGTCTGATGGACTTCCTAAATTTACTCCAAAGTCAAAATTAATGCTCTTCTACTAGAACCACTAATCCCTTATCATATGTATAATTAAATTTACATATTGATGATAATTGTACTATTCTATGAGAAAAAATGTGTTTTCTTTTTCTCATTTTGGATTCAGATTCTATGTGCTGTTCTCAGTCACTTAGTCATGTCTGAATCTTTGTGACCCCATGGACCGTAGCCTGCCAGGCTTCTCTATCCTTGGGATTTCCCAGGCAAGAATACTGGAGTGGGTTGCCATGCCCTCCTCCAGGGGATCTTCTCAACCCAGGGATCAAACCCAGGTCTCCCTCATTGCAGGCAGATCCTTTACCGTCAGAGGCCCAAGGGAAGCCCAAGAATATCAAAGTTGGTAACTTATCTCTTCTCCAGGGGATCTTCCTGACCCAGGAATTGAACTGCGGTCTCCTGCATTGCAGGCGGATTGTTTCCCAGCTGAGTCACCAGGGAAGACCCTAAGATACTATAAGTCCAGGAATTAAGATTAAGATATTCTGAATCCAAGAACATCCTTTTGAAAATCCATGGAATGAAGGAAACATAAGAGAGAGGAGAAGGGAGAAGGAGGAGAAGGAGAGAGAGAAAAAAGGAGAAGGAGGAAGAGAACTGTAAGAAGAAGGAGGAGGAGGAGGGGAAAGACTAGGAGGAAGAGGAGGGGACGACTGGAGGGAACAAGGGGCAGAATTGGGAAGACGGAACAGCTGTGCAGCTCGGGAAGATGCCAGGCATGCCAGACACGGAGCACAGCACCGCGGGAACTTCTCAGAGGAAGAGATGCCTTATACCAGACAAACACACTGAGAGAGGTCAGCGTGCTCAGAGATGAGACAAATGGGCCAAGAGTCAAGCAGACACCTTGGAGTAGCTTCCGACTGAGCAACTGTGAGCAGCAGTCAGATAAGCTAGCTGCCAGCCTCTCCCCACAGTCCTCCTGAGCAGGCAGACAAGGAGCTGGAGAGTTGTGGAGAGGCAGGGCACATCCCTCTGACCATCCAGGGTAGAGAGCACCCCTGTGTCCACAGGGCCACCTCCTCATGGGGACCATGGGACTGGATGACCCCACCAACGGGAGGCACAATGAGGCCACTGGGCCCTGAATCCAGACAGTGTGTTGGGTCCATGGAGCATGAGGGTGGAGCTCTGACTAGGCAGGTCAAGACGGAGGGTCCAGGATCTCCCAGGGAGTGTGGGACAGAAAGCAGGGAGCTGTGCTCTCTGCCAGGAAAGGGCATCTTCTCTCCATCTCCTGTCTCTAGGGCAGCCATCAGGACCTTCAGAGATGTTTGAGCTGACAAAGCACCATTTTCTGTGGTCAGAAGTACTCTGGCTGTGTGGCAGAAGGCCACTGGATCTTTGGGTATGAGACATCCACGTTGACACCCTGCTGCTGTCGGAGGGGAGAAACCCAGGACAGGGAGCACTAGGAGCGTCTGAAGCAGGAGCACAGGTGCTCCCTGCTGCCCTGTTGGGTGGCGGCATCAGTGAACAGAAGGGGGAGGGGAGGGACAGCTGCAGGATTGAGGGGAAGCATGGGCTTCCTAACTCCCCCTAATTGGCTGTGGTGACCCAGGCTGTCACCAAGAAAGGGGCCAGGCTGAGTGTCCTCAGGTTCCCCTTCTAGGTGGTTCAGGGGAGATTACAAACCTCATATTTACAGTAGATTTAGGGAAGGAGGGACAGGAATTGCCTGAGAGTTTATCTACTTACGTACCTTCACCGGAAGTTGCTGACCTTGGGACATAAATTCTGTTTCAATATTCTATTCACTGCTCTGAGAGTTGTGTTATTCCAACTTTAAGGTTAGGGTCTTGCCCCACCTTTCACCATCATTTTTCTGATTCCTTATCTGATCTCTTCATCTCACACTTACATGTGGGGTCCGTGATGTGCTTCCACAGCGATGAATGAAATGAATGAAAGAATCACTTGGATGAATGAAGAACGAATACTTCCAACCAAACCTCTGTCTCCCTCAGAGCCCTCATGTCCAGCCCTCAGGACATTCTGTCTCTCCAGTCACCCTCCTTCATGTGGCTGTGTGTCTCTGCCCCAGTCTCCGCAGGGCGTCCTTCACCTCCTTGTTCCTCAGGCTGTAGATGAGGGGGTTGAGCATCGGGATGACCAGGGTGTAGAAGACAGAGACCACCTTGGCCTGCTCCATGGACGCCACAGCTCCCGGCTGGGCATACATGACAAAGACAGTCCCATAAAAGAGGGACACGGCTGTCATGTGGGAGCCACAGGTGGAGAAGAGCTTGTGCCTCCCTCCTCCTGAGCGCTTCCTCAGGATGGTCACTGTGATGTAGCCGTAGGAGACGAGGACCACGAGGGTGGTGCCCACGATGATGAGGCCACAAAGGCCAAACATGACCAGCTTGTTGACGGCCGTGCTGGCACAAGTGAGCTGGAGCAGGGGAATCACATCACAGAAGAAGTGGTCGATATGGCTGGAGCTACAGAACGGGAGGCTGAATGTGAAGCTGGTCTGCAGGATGGAGTTGAAGCAACCTCCACAGTAGGAGCCCAGAACCAAGCAGGCACAGACAGAGGGGCGCATGGAGATGGGGTAGCGCAGGGGGCTGCAGATGGCCATGAAGCGGTCATAGGCCATCATGGCCAGGAGGAATGCCTCAGTGGTGC
Source organism: Madoqua kirkii (assembly GCA_006408675.1). Taxonomy (NCBI): domain Eukaryota; kingdom Metazoa; phylum Chordata; class Mammalia; order Artiodactyla; family Bovidae; genus Madoqua; species Madoqua kirkii. The sequence goes on along the minus strand of SJYC01058422.1, from coordinate 3,205 downwards.
CCATCATGGAGAAGAAGAAGAACTGGGTGGCACAGCCTGCAAAGGTGATGACCTTGGAGGAGGACAGGAAGGTGGCCAGGGCCTTGGGGGTGATGACAGATGAGTAGCACAGGTCCAGGAAGGAGAGGCTCTTGAGGAAGAAGTACATCGGGGAGTGCAGACGGGCATCCAGCGTGATGACCACCATCATGGTGAGGTTCCCCAGGACGGCCACCACGTACAGGGCCAGGAACAGAGCAAAGAGCAGGGCCTGGGTCTGCGGACCTCCCCCAAATCCCTCCAGCACAAACTCCTGCAGAGGCATCTCTGAGAGGTTTCCGTTTTTGGGGGGTTGCATGGCCCCGCGCTGGGCAACAAGGGTTGGACAGCAGAGAGCAGGTGGAGACAGCAAGGGGAAGTCAGTCTAGGTCACCAGGTCATTTTCTCTTGGAGAACAGGGGCCCTTCGGCACCTTACTGTTCACTGACTAAGAGACCACCAGCTACACAGTTCTCCAGACGAGCCCAGGTCGACCTGAAATGTAAACATTTCCTCTGATTTACTGATTCCTAAGTATGCTGAAACACTCACTCTATGAGATGGCTCCAGGTCTCCTGCTGACCTGAGAGTCTCCAGCGTAAGGAAGGCTTCCATCTCCTTGTCCTTGTTTTGCAGGACACGCTTTCCCTTCTCACAGGGATGGTCCTGAGCTTTGCCATTCCTGCTCCTGCTCAAGTATCTAATCCTGCACCTTCCACCCCTATTTTACTCATTTTTAATTTCAGAAGTCATTAAGCAGCTGATACTGTCAGGAACTGACCCAGTGATGGTTCTAACTCCAGGCCAGTCTGGGAGCAGATCAGGGACCAGCCCTCATCAGCCTAAAGTGGAGCCAGATCTGTCTCTTCTGCAGAGCCTGAGACCTATCTCAGCATCTTCATCTCTGATAAGACCATGACGGCAACCAACAGCAGAGTTCTCCACATCCTTGAGAATCTAAGGGTTCTTTCTTGCACAGCCCAGATGTTAGGCAGTTCATGGGCAGGGGAGAGCCCAGCCGCATGGTCTGAGAACAGCAGGACAGGGGCTGGGACACATTCAGGACGTGGCATTTCCTCCCCCATCATTACTTCCATGCCCCTGGCTCCTCTGCACACCCCGTGGGGTGATTGCTTGGAGCGGTGGGAGCCACCAACAGGGTCACATCTGCTCAGTGACTGGGCCCTCCTGCTGGGTGCTGCTTCCTGTCCCTGTCGCAGCCCAGACCTCCCTTGTCTGCCTTGAGCAGGGCTGACCACCACACTTTCATCGGACATGGGGACCAGCTGTGTGATGGCCACAGGGGTGGCTGAGGGGAATCTTGCCCCAAAAGGGAGGGATGAGAAAGAAAGTGGGATGCGGAGCCATCGTGCTTCCTTGGCAGGCAAGCAGATTATTCAGCAGGTAGAAGTCTATTTCAGAGCAGATCCCACACTTTGTAGAGGTCAGATCTGCAGTATCACGGAGCTAGCTCTCCTTGGAGGGAGTGAGTTCCCTGGGAGTGGGGGTATACAGGCAGAGGTTGGGTGATCAGTGGTATCTGTGGAGGAGAGATTACCCCAAGCTCCCCTAAGCAGGGGAAGGAGTCTCTTGGAAGGTAGTCTGAGAGAGTCCATACTTCCCCAAAAAAGGACAGGTTGATCACAGTGTGGGCTGTTCAGCTTCCCTCTCCTGGGGGACTTGACTGCAGCCGTCACACGAAAGCAGAGGGGACAGTGTGACCTGGGATGTCTAGGCGGGTCCACTGTAATACTGGTTCGGAGCCGGTGCTAAAAGTGAAGTTGGTTGCCGCTGTGGCTCCGTGGCTGTCCACCCCTGTGCTACCAGCCCTGACCTGTGCACACACTCACACTCACCAAGGCTGAGGCTCTGCTCCCCTCTCTGCCCACCCCCTGGTCATACGTACAGCAGAGCCGCTGTGGCTAGAGTGTCTTCTCCCCACCACCCCAGGCTGGCTGTCTAGCTCCTGTGTCCATTAGTTTTCCCAGCTTCCTGTTTCTGTTCTGTTTCCCAAGACCATTCATCCACCTCAGTGACCCTAGGTCATCAAAACAGTGACCCTTAGGATGCCTGGGGAAGCACATGAGCAGGGATCCACATCTTCATCTGGGAAGTCAAGCTCTTGGTTTTTTAAAACAACAAACTCACACATTCCTTCGGTTGTTGAGATAACTCAGTGTGATTGTAGTGCTGGCCCCAGTAAACCTGCCTGTGAGTTGAGCCTGATAAATGCCTTAATGGGGGAAGCAGAAGAATCCAGTGTTGTCTAAAAGCCTCTGTTTTTAAAGGCTGTGTTCTGTGTCTATTCCTTGTCAACTGTAGCTTATCAAGTGTGGTCTGAGGTCTGATAGCAAGAGCATCACCTAAAGCTGGCCAGAAATGCAAGATCTCAGGCCACTGAATTTAAGCCTATGGTGATACAAGACCCCTTAATTATTTCTACTGTCGTTAAAGTTCAGAACTTCTGCCTTTACTGGCTCTGCCCAGTCCATGGGGCTATAGGTGGGGATGTGTCCAGGTCCAGGCTCCCAGGACTCACCTGTCAGTGATGCTGACCACAATCTGTTGAGTGATGATCACACTGCTCCTGTGATGTCAGGAGGGGCATGACCCACCCAGGACCCTGTGCTCCCCGGGAGGACTCCTGACCTGGGTCTGTGCTGACGTGGTGCTGAGCACCCTCCTCCACCCTGTTCAGCTCTGGCCTCCTGTGCAGGGAAGTGAGAGTGGGGAGGGCACAGAAGGGAGTACCTGAGGTCACAGTGATAGGCAGGCCATGTGCTCCCCATGCCTGCTGCAGGAAGCGCTTGGCTCCTGGTACCAACGGAAGCCTGGCTCACCTCACCTGTTACTCTGTCTTGCCCCCTTGCTGGATAGTATCCATGGCACTTGCGTCTTTTGGTCCCGCTGCTGGGGAAGATGCTCTCCACTGGACACAGCTGGGACTCTTATCCTCGATTGGCCAATTAGATGAGACTTGGCCTGGGCGTGCACTGGGACTCCCTATTCCCTGGATCCCAAGAAGATGCAGTCCTGTGGCCAAACTTCCTCTGATACATCTCTGTCCAAACCAGCAGGGGCAGGAAGCCAGAAATCCCCGTGGGAACACTGTGGTCCACCGGACAAGAAGCAAGTCATTTTAGAAGGACGAGTGGCCGTCTTGGAAAGGCTTCCTCAGGACCGCGGG
>SJYC01058418.1:0-14968 GCA_006408675.1 Madoqua kirkii | reverse complement strand
CTGGAGTTCAATTACTGGTCAGGGAACTAGATCCCACATGCTACAACTAAGACCTCTTGCAGCCCAAAAAAAAATAAATAAATAAATAAAATAAAAAAAAACCCAAAGTAATTTATCTTTTTATAGAACATGTGGATCAGCAAAAGCTGAGAAAAAAATCATCTTTAATCCTGCTTTTAAACTGTCAGGACTGTTTTGTAGCTAAATACTTGTAAATACCTGAGATTATTCTCTTGAGGTAAATGAGGAGTAACTCCAAGATAGGAATTGCAGACTTAAAGAAAATGCCCATTTCAAGGCTTTTTGCTCAAACTGACGAATACAAGAAGACAGCATTTACTTCTGGAAGCCTGAGTTCTTGGAGTCCCAAGCTTTCTTCAGAGTCCACCATTACGAGCTCTGAGACATGGCATGTTTCCAACCTTCCTAAGCTTTGACTATTTTGGCCAACGGGCAATCGCCCACGGAGTCAGGTGGTCGACGGACTTCATTGGGCGGCAGCTGTGAAGACCGACCGGGGCAGCTGGAGGCGGGAAGAGCTCGCTTCTGGAGACGGCGGGCATCCTGAGGCGCTAACAGGGTGCCCGGCTGAGGAGAGGCGGGGAGCAGGTACAGAGACCCGGCCACCAGTCTCACCTGGCAGAGAGCACTCCAGTAAGACCCCGAATGTGTGTCAAATCAGAGGCCTGCCCCTCAGGCTGAAGTTCCGGGACAAGCAGAGGAGCCTCCTCCCTGGGTGCCCAGCGGGTGCTCCGTGCTGGGCCCAGGGTCAGGCAAACCCGAGTTTGCTCAGGTCCCTGCAGTCTTCCGGTCTTTGGCACATGAGCCCCAGTTGATTTTCAAAGCTAGACATTCTGGGGGCTCATCTTTCAGGTGCAGTTCTTAAAGGGTGGGGTACCTTGTGTGGGGTTCATTCAAATCCTTTGCTCCTCAGAGGTGTTCTGGGCGCTGTTTCCTTCTGACTGAGGGTCTCCTGCGAATGCGGGATGCGGGGAGGCGAGTGGGGCCCGTGTCCAGCCTTTCCCACCTGCTTCCTGTGGACTTTGCCCTATGTGTAGAAGTTGCTCAGTTTTAAGGTTTTTTTCCAGCGGAAGTTCTTCCATTTGTATCAGTGTGTGTGTTGTCATCTTGAAGCTGATTTTTAAAAGGAAGCAGTTAGTCACATATATATTTTTTAACAATGTCTAAAGTAAATTAATATTTCTGTCTTCTTCCTGAATAAGATGAATAATTTTAGAATTCTTTGACTTCCTTTAAATATTTCTTCCATGGTCTGCTTTGAGTAGCTTTTCCATCTTCTGTGCTATTTTTATCTAGTATTTTAATTCCATTTTGTTTTCCATACAAAAAAGTTATCATCATGTATTTATTTTTTAAAAAGTAAACTTTTTTAAAAGCAATTTTAGGTTCATGGCAAAACTGAGTGGAAGGTACTTGAAGTTCTCATATACCTGTGCCCCCATCCTCATTATTTTTATAGTCAATTCTTGCTTAAATTTACCAACGAGTTTTTTGTTTGTTTGTTTTTGTGTTTGTCCATGCATCCCATACCTTCATTCTGCATTTATTTTCATTAATGTGAAGTGAACCTCAATTCTAATTTCTAGAAATGCGAAATAATTGTATACATACTTTCTCAGAGGTGAAAATGTCTGTTTCTTGGGTCTGTAGACTGACTTAGTCATTAGAGTTCCTGGGTTTTTTTTTCCGTCCACATATTCTTGGTGAGTGAGGTCATCTTCATGGACATTGTTTCTTTTGAGAGTTCCATGCATGCCTGGGGTGGGAGACATCCCAGGAGACATGTTTTCAGTTTGCCTCTGTCCACGTTCATAGCACTCATGAGTCCCCAGTTATTTTTGTTGTAAATAGTTTTGGACTTAAAGAAGAGTTGCAAAGATAGTACAGGAAGCTCCCATACACCCTTAACCCAACTTCTATTACGGTAGCCCTTAGTGAGCCTATGTTTGGCCTTCAGTGATTTGTTAAAAATTTCTAACTAAATTCTCCTTAGTGGCGTCTGTGGTGTCAGGTGTTTGTCCCAGTTTAAGGCCTGGGTCCTGTTTCTTCCTTGTGGATGCCTGTCTTTCCTCAGATTCTGTGTTGGTTATTGGCTCTGTGACCTCAGTTTTCTGATATCATAAAAAATTGTTAATTTGCAGTTTCTTTAGCTTACTCCTTGTTTAAGTATAGGTGTGACGCTTTCCAACACTATGTCTTCAGGTGGAACCAGTTTTGGGGTTTAGTTTTTTCTTCCATATTTCTGTACTTCTCAGGTAATGTGAATTTGGAAACTACCCAGGCAGTCAGCGTAGTTTTGGTGCTGCTGGTGCAGTTAGCTATCGGTTGGTTTCCTGGTGCCTCAGACAATAAAGAATCTGCCTGCAATGCAGGACACCCAGGTTCGATCCCTGGGTGGGGAAGATCTTCTAGAGAAGGGAATGTCAACCTGCTCTAGTATTCTGGCCTGGAAAATCCCATGGGCAGAGAAGCCTGGTGGGCTACAGTCCATTGGGTTGCAAAGAGCTGAACACGACTGAGCAACTAACATTTTCACTTTTCACTGGTTGCAATCCTAGGTTAGTAAGCAGAGATTCTTTGGTTTCTGTTTATGGACAGGTAGATGGGTTTTATTATTATTATTATTATTTTTAAATTTATTTGTTTTATTTTTGGTTCTGCCTTTGTAGAAAATAGTGATTACTAGTGAATCCATGGTGGTGGTGGTGGGGGTTCCCCTGAAAATAGAAATTTCATAGTGTTTTCTGTTTTGTAACTTATGTGGAGTGCCTATACACCTCTGGACACTTTCCATATAGTCTGTCCTACATGTGATTTTCTTCTATTTTATCCTATTCTGTTTGTTTTGTGTATTTTAGATTGGATGCACTTTGAATAAAGAGGACATAATTTATAATTTCTACTTTTGTATACCATGTTAGTGAAGAGAATATTTTTTCATTCAGCAAGTATTTTCTGATCCCCTTCTGGGTGCCAGGATCTAATCTAGGAGCTGAGTGTACAGTAGGGAGCAAGCAGAAAAGTTCCCAACTTTTTAGTATTGTGAGGAGTGAGAGACAGAATAAATATGTGTAATTACCAACTATGGTAAAGAAAAGTACAGGGTTCTCTGATGCCTAATTTTTGGTGGGAGCTTAGAAGGATTTCTCTGAGGGAAGGAACTTGTTTGATTTTTGGCCACACCATGCAACTTTTGGGATCTTAGTTCCCTGACCAAGGATTGAACTTGGGCCCTGTGCAGTGACAGTGTGGAATCCTAGCCACTGGACTGCCAGGGAGTTCCCAGGAAAAATTTTTAAATTGAGACTTCATGGTGAAGAAGAGTTAGGTAAAGAGGAGGAGGGAACAGCATCATAGACAGAGAAAAGTATATGCTAAAATATTTTAGTGGCAAAGAGTGTGGTGCATTCACAGAACGGAGCAGTCAGTGAGGTTGGATGGAGTGAGGTGGAGAGTTGCATGAAATGAGCTAAAGGAGTGGTCAGAAGCTGGAAGGTACAGGGTCTTGGAGGAGTTGATATTTCGTTGTAGTCTTGGCAGCCATGGCAGGGTTTTGATCTAGTTTACATGAGCAGAGGACTGATTATAAGGGAGAGAGGATGGGAATAAGCAGATAATCTGGGCAGTCCAGGCAAGAGAAGACAGTGGCCAAGACAAGGAGAGTAGTAACAGGAATCAAGGAAAGAAGGATTAGAAGTACAGTCTGGATGTGGGAGGGGCAGGATGATGCTCTGTCTGGGTAGGGATGATTGGGACAGGAGGAAAGTATCAACAAATCTTTTCCAGTTGATTTACTCATTTCCTCCTAAACGAGGGAAGAAAATGGTGATGTGAGTCTGTTTTTTTTTTTTTTTTTTTTTTTTTTTTTTTTTAGTCGGGGGTCTTTCATTGAGCAGACACCTGCTTTACAGCTATATAAGTCTGGTTTGTTCCAGCTGCTGTATTTGATTGGGGGTGCATTGAGGATAGGGGAAGGACTATGTTGCTTCTGTCTCCTCTGTCCATGGGATTCTTCAGGCAAGAATACTGGAGTGGGTTACCATTCCCTTTTCAAGGGGATCTTCCCAACCTAGGGATCAAACCTACATCTTTTATGTGTCCTGCACTGGCAGGCGGATTCTTTACCACTAGTGCCACCTGGAAAACCCACATAAAATTTAACACAGTCCTTGGCTTGATGCTAAAAGTCATTTTTGAAATACATTTCTTTTGAGCACTTTGTTTCTTCTGTTAGACTAGAGAGATTTTACTTTGATTTGGACCTAACACATCTTTCAGCTTTTAGTCCATTGGTAAACTATGGTGCACTTGGCATGTTGATGATCAATTTTTCCTCTGCTCTAATTTTAGTCTGCAATAGAATCAAATTGCTGGACCCGCACACAGCCAAGCACTTTATCCAAGCCTGCTATTTGTGAGGTGAGCTACTGAGGAGCACACTGAAACGCTTTGCAGATGTATTTTCTTCTTTTGCCTCTGTGGTAAGACATTTTCCTAGCTGTGCTTCACATTTTTCACATTCCAGTTTTGAAATTTCCACATGGGGTTTAGTCACTGGGTGAAGTGCTCTCAGATTCTGTGCTCACCATCATGCTGGCTTTAGCCGTGAGACCCTGTCTTTCTGTTTTTCTGAGCTTGGGTTTACTGCCCCACTGGCTTGCCTCTGCCTTTATTCTTTCCCAGTATTTTATGGTCGTAACGTATGGGCTTTCCCTTTCAACAGTTCTCTGTCCTCAGGGAAGCACTCTGTTTTGTCTGTTCTGTGGTTTTTGATTTGGACTCTGTTGCTTCCCAGCTGTGACTATTGCAGTGTGAATCACAGTGCCCCAGAGCATGGACCATTTTTCTTCACTTTTGCCTTTTTTGTCTTCCTCTGTTCTGACATTTTTCTCATGATTCTGTTTCTTAGTTGCTGATTCCAGTCTGTCTCTTTAAAATAAAGCCAACTTTGTCGATTTCTTTCTTTCCATTTGGCAATGTGGAGATTGCCATTGCTCTTGACAGCTGCTTTCCAATATGTCATTACTCAGCCTGGGAAGTAATTTTAGAATGTTGTGTGCCCCTAACTGTGGAACACTGCGTTACCAATGTCCTGAGGGTGGTGCATCTGAAGGTGGGGATGACCTGAAGGAGAATCTGTGATATTTACACAATGCCTTGCAGTTCACAAGGGACCTTTAAATCTGTGATCTTGTTTGGTACTCACAATAAGCCTGAGAGGGTGGCAGGGCATTATAATTTCCTGTTTAATTTTTTTATTTTTTTAAATTTCCTGTTTTAAAGTCAAGGAACTCGAAGATGATAAAGTGAAGTGTTTTGCCAATGTTGCCTAGCTAGTCGGTGATGGAACCAGTGCTCTTTAGACTATAGGATCTTGTCTTTTCAATATCATTTATTATTATTATTTTTAATATTTGTCTATTCATTTATTTGGCTGTCTTGGGCCCCATTTGTGGCATGCAGGATCGTTGGTGCACCATGTGAGGTCTTACGCTGGGGAAAGCAGGCTCTCCAGTGTGGCTCATACACACATGGAATCTCTTCCCAGTTGTTCTGCACACATGGAATCTCTTCCCAAACTAGGGACTGAACTGACATCCCCTGCATTACAAGACAGGTTCCTAACCACAGGACCACCAGGAGACTCCCTTCAATATCATTTAAATACCCTGAAAGGACAGGGTAGATTTCAGTCACAATTGGATATAGGAACTCAAAACAACACTATCAGGAATGAGTCTTTCTCTCTCTTGGCTCTGCTTTCCTCTGAGTTGACTTTCTCTTTATCCAGGTTCTTCCCTTGGGGGGCCATGTAGCTTCCAGTAGCTCCAGGCTAATATCTTCCAATATAAGGGGAAGGAGAACATGCCTCTCCTGCAGAAAAACAGCAGTTTGCTTTGCATTGCCCTTAAATGAGTTTTGTATTTATTTTTGAGCCAGTTACCATGGTTAGAGGGGTGTGGTGCTGACTGGGCAGGCCTGAGTCACAGAACCTCCCCTGCTGGTAGAGATGCTATCAAATGGGCTTAAATCATGTGGCAGGAGAATGGGAGGGAAGGGATTCCCCAGAAGAAAACTGAGGTGCTGTTAGCAGAATAAAAGTGAATGCATGGGACTTCTCTGGTGGTTCAGTGGTTAAAAGTCTGCATTGCAATGCAGAGGACATGGGTTTGATTCCTGGTGGGGGAACTAGGATTCCACATGCCTTGGAGCAACCAAGCCTTCGTGCAAGGTGCTGTTAGCAGAATAAAAGTGAATGCATGGGACTTCTCTGGTGGTTCAGTGGTTAAAAGTCTGCATTGCAATGCAGAGGACATGGGTTTGATTCCTGGTGGGGGAACTAGGATTCCACATGCCTTGGAGCAACCAAGCCTTCGTGCTACAACTGGGGAGTCTGTGCCCCGCAATGAAAGATGCCGCATGAGGCAATGAAGATCGCTTGTGCCACAACCAAGATTCAGTGAAGCCAAATAAACACATAAATATTTTTTTTAAAAAGTGTATACATGCTGAGTGAGCTTTCCGGTAGCTCAGATGGTAGAGTCCACCTACAATGCAGGAGACCCAGGTTTCATTCCTGGGTCAGGAAGATCCCTTGGAAAAGGGGATGGCTACTCGCTCCAGTATTTTTGCCTGGAGGATTCCATGGACAGAGGAGCCTTGGAGGGCTACAGTCCATGGGGTTACAAAGAATCAAACACGACTGAGCTACTAACACACACACACACACACACACACCCACACCCACACCCACACAAATGCTGAGTAGACATGACACGAGATGTCCTGTGGTATTTTCCATTTGCTCCTCAGATCTTCTCACTGCTCTGCTCTATGTTCCAAGGGTCTAACCTTGTCTAAAGTGCACTGATGGACTCCCTTTTCCTCAAGTTTTCAGTTATGTTTGGCCAATGGAATGCTCTGGCAGGAGATCAGAGTCAAGGAGAAGAGGTAGGAAAGAGTGTTTATTTTACCAACTCTTTCCTGTGAGGCTACCATCTGAAGCTGAAGGTCACAGGTCCTGCCAGGCAATCCTCTTTACTTTGTTTGCTCTGTACCCAGGTTATGTTAACTGCTTTTCCTGTTTCTTTGATACCGTGGGGTACTGTACAATCCCTTTTACTTTCCCTACCCTCTGCTCCCACTTTTGTAAATGGTCCTTTTATTAATCTGTCCACATGTTACTAAATTTGGGTGTGCCATATCTTTCCTGCCAGTGCCCAGTTGACCTCTACAGGCAGGAAAGTAAAAACTTAATCCATGGCACGTGAAAAATGATTTGGACCATTTAGGGTATTGGGTTAGGAGTTGAGAAGGTATAGTGGGCTATGAAAACTATGATCAACGCAGGTATGAAAGATGACCACAGAAAAAAGAGAGGAGTATTTTTTTGTGATTTTATTCAAATCAGAGTTGTTAGAAGTTGCTAGCAATTTGTGCTGTCTAAAAATGAAATGAGCTGCCTTACAGGCAACGAATTCACCATCATTCAGTTCAGTTCAATTCAGTCGCTCAGTCATGTCCGACTCTTTGCGACCCCATGAATTGCAGCATGCCAGGCCTCCCTGTCCATCACTCAAACTCAGGTCCATCGAGTCCATGATGCCATCCAGCCATCTCATCCTCTGTCGTCCCCTTCTCCTCCTGCCCCCAATCCCTCCCAGCATCAGAGTCTTTTCCAATGAGTCAACTCTTTGCATGAGGTGGCCAAAGTACTGGAGTTTCAGCTTTAGCATCATTCCTTCCAGGGCTGATTCCCTTTAGAATGGACTGGTTGGATCTCCTTGCAGTCCAAGGGACTCTCAAGAGTCTTCTCCAACACCACAGTTCAAAACCATCAATAGCATGAGGTGGCCAAAGTACTGGAGTTTCAGCTTTAGCATCATTCCTTCCAGGGCTGATTCCCTTTAGAATGGACTGGTTGGATCTCCTTGCAGTCCAAGGGACTCTCAAGAGTCTTCTCCAACACCACAGTTCAAAACCATCAATTCTTTGGTGCTCAGCTTTCTTCACAGTCCAACTCTTGCATCCATACATGACGACTGGAAAAACCTTAGCCTTGACTAGATGGACCTTTGTTGGCAAAGTAATGTCTCTGCTTTTGAATATACTATCTAGGTTGGTCATAACTTTCCTTCCAAGGAATAAGCGTCTTTTAATTTCATGGCTGCAGTCACCATCTGCAGTGATTTTGGAGTCCCTCCCAAAAAAATCTGACACTGTTTCCACTGTTTCCCCATCTATTGATGGTATTCAAATGGACAGCTCTGCTGCTGCTGCTAAGTCGTTTCAGTCGTGTCTGACTCTGTGTGACCCCATAGATGGCGGCCCACCAGGCTCCCCCGTCCCTGGGATTCTCCGGGCAAGAACACTGGAGTGAGTTGCCATTGCCTTCTCCAGTGTATGAAAGTGAAAAGTGAAAGTGAAGCCGCTCAGTCGTATCCAACCCTCAGAGACCCCATGAACTGCAGCCTTCCAGGCTCCTCTGTCCATGGGATTTTCCAGGTAAGAGTACTGGAGCGGGGTGCCACAGGTCTAGTGACACCCAATTTTCAGGATTTTTTTTTCAAAAGGGAATTCCTTCCTCAGATAGTCAATGGATTAAATGGTCTTAAGCTGACTTATTGGAAAAGACCTTGATGCTGGGAAAGATTGAGGGCAGAAGGAGAAGTGGGTGACAGAGGAATATATGGTTGGATGACATCACCATCTCAATGGACATGAGTTTCAGCAAACTCTGGGAGACAGCAAAGGACAGTGAGGCTTGGCATGTTGTAGTCCATGGAGTTGCAAAGAGTCAGACGCGACTTAGCAACTGAACAACAACAAAATGATCTTCAGAGTCCTTCTACAGTTCAGTTCATGCAGGAATTGAATTTCAAGAGGAAATTTTCATTTTTTCTGTCCTTTGGACCCACTGCTTTCTCACTATGTGGTAGACTTTTTGGTGTTGAGACTGAGGCTGTGGGTACCCCTGCACTGATCAGTTTGCACTGATCTCCTGGGTAATCCTAGTTCCTAGCATCCCCCAACACGCTCTGGTGTGAATGTCAGGAATCAGATATGGTGAGTTGTGTTTTGTTATCTTGTCAGTTACATGTTAAAGATAATAAAAATCCTCACCCAAGATTTTATCATCACAAACTGGCAAACGTCCCGAAGTGGATGCTTTGGGGAGGTAACTGCTGAGGCTCAACACTAAGGGTACCATTTCTTTCCCAAAGAAATCAGCTACTATTCCTAGAGAAGTAAGATTACATGGGCATCAGGAATTCACTATGTAATGACTATTGGAACTAACTTAAAATCTGATATGCTGCTGCTGCTGCTAAGTTGCTTCAGTTGTGTCTGACTCTGTGGGACCCCCACAGACATCAGTCCACCAGGCTCCCCTGTCCCTGGGATTCTCCAGGCAAGAACACTAGAGTGAGTTGCCATTTCCTTCTCCAATGCATGAAAGTGAAAAGTGAAATTAAAGTCGCTCAGTCATGTCTGACTCTTAGCGACCCCATGGACTGCAGCCTACCAGACTCCTCCGTCCATGGGATTTTCCAGCAAGAGTACTGGAGTGAGGTGCCATTGCCTTCTCCAAAATCTGACATGATGATCATAATCTTATATGTTTCTGCATTCAAAAATCGAATTAAAACTCTCTTCTAAGGTTTTGTAGGTTCAATCAAGGCCTTTCTCCTTTAGTTCTATTTTGTTTAGAAGGAATATGATTCCTTAGAGACAAATTCTCCTACCCTGTGGGGATTTATGAACTGATTATATCAGCTGAGACTAGTTACACGTGACACACTGATCTGGTCAACTTAGTTTAAAGTGGAGCTTACATCTGAAGCACCAGGCTTGGAAAGGACAATTTGCAGAGCAGCAGGAATCAGGAATCTTGGAAGGACACTACTGCAGGTACAAATCAGTTCTCACTAAATTTCTGGCCATGAGTTGTGATATTACAGGTGTGAAATTCTAGGAAAGGAGTCCTAATGGGCCATTTGGGTCTCAAGCCCATCTTTGGTTAGAGGAGGGCAGGGCACCTTGATTGAAAGTCCTACCAAAACTGCACACGGTGGAAGAGGTAACCTGCCTGGAAGTTGGAAAAATGGAAACTGCTATCCACAATTATCACATGAAACAGAGATTGAAACAGGTGTTACAATAGTTCTGTGATTGTATAGCCAATCATAGAAAAGTAGATTATAGTTAATATGTAAAAAGTGCCAACATATAGACATGTTTTTAAGAAATATCCACTGAGAGAAATACTATTTCACAGCATTGTGATTTCATGTTCCTCTCACTCGTGGTTTTAGGATTATCTATGGGACAATGAGCTATTGCCAGTACAGTGTGGGTCTAGAGGAGGGTTGACAAACGTTTTTTTTATAGTGGGCTACCTCATAAATATTTTAGATTTTGGAGACCATACAGTCTGTATTCAACTGTGCCATTGCAATGTGAAAACAGCCATAATATGAAAGTAAATGGGCATGGCTATGTTCCCAAAAATCTACATTTACAAAAACAAGCAGTGGTGGAATCTGGCCCACAGGTTACTCTTTGTGGAGCCCTGGTCTAGAGGGATATTTTTATTGACTATGGTAGCTTGGCGGAGCCCAGTCAAAGTCAATGACTGCAGGCTCAATGTGAATGAGTAGTTTGTGTTGCAGTTGAGTCCTTAAGCATGTTATGATGAGCTATGGAAGACATGTCTGGTGCGGAGGAAAACACAAGGGATTTTACATCAGGTGGCCTGAGTTCACATCCTTGCTCAACCACTCTGTAATTGAGGGCAAGCTACTAGATCTTCCTGAGTCTCCAGCAGTGTAATTAGAACCCAACTTGAAGTAAAAGTGAAAGTTGCTCAGTTGTATCTGACTCTTTGCGACCCCCATGGATATAGTCCATAGAATTCTCTAGGCCAGAATACTGGAGTAGGTAGCCTTTCACTTCTCCAGGGGATCTTTTCAACCCAGGGATCAACCCAGGTCTCCCACATTGCGGACAGATTCTTCAATAGCTGAGCCTCAAGGGAAGCCCGGAACCTAACTTACTTATTCACACTTTCCATATGATTTTAGGAAGGGAGGAGAAAGGAAACAGAGTGTTCAGTGAATATTATGTGTCAAACTCCATGTTGAATATTTTTCATATATTACTTCATCGCTTATTTCATGGGTAGAAGGGTAAAGAAGACGTCCCCCTTGCTTTCTTTACAATTCTCTTTCCAGCCTGGCTGCTTTAGAGCTGGGCAGCCTCCCTTCTAGAAACTGGGTGGTTCTGAAGTGTATTGACAAGCAAGAGTTCCTATGAGGGGCTATCAATCAGGCCCTGGAATAACACTTTAGGAATATGGGGATTTTCAGAAACATGATTATTTTACGTGTTTGAAGGACTAAGCGCCTTCTGCTGCATGGACCCAGAGGACAGAAGTAGACGCAGTAAGCAGCCAAAAAAGGCATGAGCCGCCTGGCGAAGAGGGGTTCTGGCATGTTGGAGAGGGAATAAGATCTGGAGAGGGCTGTATACCAGGCCCTCCAACTCAGGAATCCTTTCAGAGCCTGTGGAAGTTCAGAATAGATAGGTTCATGCACCAGTCCCCAGCCCTTTGGGCACCAGAGACCAGTTTTGTGGAAGACAGTTTTTCCATGGCCGCGGGAGGGAGGATGGTTTCTGGAATGATTTAAATGCATTACATTTACTGTGCACTTTATTTCTATTATTACTATATCAGCTCCACCTCAGATCATCAGGCATTAGATCACAGGTTGGGGACTCTTGGATTATTCTTTGAGCTGTTCCTGAAGATATGTTGCCCTAAATATTAGTAATAGTCTACCCCTCGTTGTGGACAGGTTCTTCTCCATGATTGAAGAGTAATTAACATGCCTTCTCCAGGGGAGGATATTCGTATATAACATTTATTGAGCACTTAGAATGTGCCAGGCACTCAGATGCACTGCAAACATTCTGTCTTCTCAAAGTTGCTTTAAGAGGTAGATGCTCATTGTTATGTCATTTTAGAGATGAACCAACTGAAGTCAAAGGAGGTTATATACAGTTACCTAAGACCACGCGGATAAATCCAGAGCCCACTCTTAATCCCAAAATAAAATCCCACTTTTATTCAAAATTAAATAATTAGGGGAGAGAAGCCTTTCTGGCATGACATTGGGCTGTGTTAGTGCTCCTAATGACACTGACATAAATTTGCATTTGACAAGAAAATTGTATTTCAGGAGCTGAACATTTGAAAATTTAATGAAGACAAATGGCCGCTGTTAGCAAAATTAAATAGTAATGTTTGAGGTGCTGGTATTCAGTTTGGGGTTGCCTCTCAGGGTAGGGAGCTTTCAAGTTTAGTTCCTGCTGTGACTGTTCCTTATCTGCATTATAACCTTGAGTAAAAATATATGTAGGGTGTTCACTGCAGATTCTGCTTTTGTGGAGGCCATTAAAGAAGTGTCTTATCCTGGTAACTGGGATAGGAAGGGGAGGAAGGGAACACACCAACAAGTTCAAAAGAAGTCCTAAGACATGCATGCAATTGGGTTTAAAAAAATTGCAAAAATTTATTTAGACAGCTGGGCTTGGGAGAGAATGGTCTTTGTTTGAGGAAACTGCATCAGCCCTCTAGTGTAGAAGGTGAGGGCTGGAAGAATGGTCTGGATGGCAGCATCTGGGAGAGGAGTTCAGGCCCTTTGGACTGATTCTCAAAAGATGTATTGACCATAGCTGACAGGTAGGTGGCTTGTACATACAGTCTCTTAACCCCTACTTCCCCTTCCTGGGAATAAGACCACAGTGGGCTGGCTTGCTCTACTAACATCTGACACATGCTGGGCTGAATGTTTGGGGCTTTACCATGTAAGGCTGTGCTAGAGATGTTAATTTTAACCCGATTTTCCTTGGATGTGAATGCTGAAAAGCTGAGGAAGGGGTGTCTGACAGTGATTTGCTACAGGCCTGGAAACATTTTAGATATGTGATTCAAGAGAAAAAAATAAAACCACAGAGAACACAGTTGGAACTTCTATCCTGGAAAGCACAGTCCCCAAACAACCCCAGGCTGCTGCTAGCTCCAGCTCTGTGGTGTGACCTTGGGCGAGGAATGTAGGTTGTCTCTCTATGTTTCCCATTTGTAAAATAAGGGCAGTTGGACTGAATGATCTCTCAGGTCAACCCCTTGTGCTGAAAATTATGTGAGTCCTCAATATTTCTTTCTCAGTATTGAAGTGTTTATTCATTTTAAACATTCTCTACTAATTTTAGAAGATATTGCAATTCAAGGAGAAGAGTAGTGAGATGATACTGGAAAAAAAAATCAATGTATTTTCAGAATTTAAAAAAAAAAAATGAATTCTATGTGTCTGTGTGTTTCTTGCTCCCTCTTCTGTCCAAACTCTAGTTTACTCTGGGTATTTTCACATTTTGAAGACCACTGTATAAACTTACTTCCTTACTGTTTGAAATCTGTGCTATTCTTATAATTGTTGCTATTTCCTGTCTCCTTTTAAAATTGAGGTGAAATTCAGATAACATAAAATTAATCATTTTCAGCTGTATAGTTCAGTGGCATTTAGCACATTCATAATGTTTTACAAACAATGCCTTTATCTAGTTCCAAAACATTTTCCTTGCCCTCAAATAAAACCTTACATCCATGAAGTAGTTACTATCTATTCCTTCCTCCCCTTAGTCCCTGGAAACCATCAGTCTGCTCTCTGTCTCTATGGGTTTACATTTTATGGATATTTCATATAAATGGAATCATACATGTAACCTTTTGTGACTGACTTCTTTCACTTGGCAAAATGTTTTTGAAATTCATCAGCATCATAGCATGTATTAATATAGCGTTCCTTTTTATGGCTGAATACTATTCCTTTTCATTGTATGTATGTACAATGATTTGTCTATCCATTCATTAGTTGATAGATACTTGTTTCTGTCTTTTAGCTATTGTGAAAAATGCTAGTACAAGTATTTGAATACCTGTTTTCAGTCTTTTTGGGTGTATATCTAGGAGTGGAATTGCTATGGTAATTCTGTGTTTAACTTTTTGAGAAACTGCCTATTTTCCACCACTGCACCACTTGACACGCCCACCAACAACGTATGAGGGTTCCAATTTCTCTACATTCTAATCATGCTTGTTGTTTTTCATTTTTTTGAGTATAACCATCTTAGTAGATATGAAGTGGTATCTCATTGTGGTTTTGATTCTTACTTTTAGGAGATCACAAGATCCCACCACTGTAACCCAGTGCAGGAATGAATGGATACCAAGCAAATCCTTCGGTAAAATTAATTTGAAGCATCAATCTGTTCTGTATCCCTGGCCACTTAGTTTCATGCCTGTCTCAATCTTGTTCCTAGGGTACAACTCTGTGCCTTTCTGTGAAAATGTCTTTTACTGACCCTTTGTTTGTCCTTTAAAGAAAATACTTTAAAAATCATATACAGAAGAGGGTATGAAAGCCAAGTCAAGGAGGGAAATGTTTTGGTTTAGTGAATATTTGCTGAAATATACTGAATTCTTTTCTCTGGGGTACATTTTAGGTGAGATGTTAATTACTCCTGGTTCTATGTCGAATTGAGATTTGAGAGCATTTTCTTGGACAGACATCTTCTGGAGATACAGTTGTTTCGAACATTTTGTCTCTTACAGGGATACTTGAAGCTTTTTTTTTTAATAGTTAAAAAAATTAGTGTATTTATTTGTTCTTGTCTATGCTGGATATTCACTGTTTTGTGGGCTATTTTCTACTTGTGTTGAGAGGGTGCTACCCTCTAGTTGTGGTGCTTGGACCTCTCATTGTGGTGGCCTCTTTTGTTTTTTTCCCCTTAATTTTAATTTTGTTTACCATGAAAAGCATTTTGTTTTGCGGTATAGCTGATTAACACTGTTGTGGTGGTTTAAGGTGAACAGTGAAGGAACTCA
>SJYC01058417.1:0-29354 GCA_006408675.1 Madoqua kirkii | reverse complement strand
CTTGCTCTACTAACATCTGACACATGCTGGGCTGAATGTTTGGGGCTTTACCATGTAAGGCTGTGCTAGAGATGTTAATTTTAACCCGATTTTCCTTGGATGTGAATGCTGAAAAGCTGAGGAAGGGGTGTCTGACAGTGATTTGCTACAGGCCTGGAAACATTTTAGATATGTGATTCAAGAGAAAAAAATAAAACCACAGAGAACACAGTTGGAACTTCTATCCTGGAAAGCACAGTCCCCAAACAACCCCAGGCTGCTGCTAGCTCCAGCTCTGTGGTGTGACCTTGGGCGAGGAATGTAGGTTGTCTCTCTATGTTTCCCATTTGTAAAATAAGGGCAGTTGGACTGAATGATCTCTCAGGTCAACCCCTTGTGCTGAAAATTATGTGAGTCCTCAATATTTCTTTCTCAGTATTGAAGTGTTTATTCATTTTAAACATTCTCTACTAATTTTAGAAGATATTGCAATTCAAGGAGAAGAGTAGTGAGATGATACTGGAAAAAAAAATCAATGTATTTTCAGAATTTAAAAAAAAAAAATGAATTCTATGTGTCTGTGTGTTTCTTGCTCCCTCTTCTGTCCAAACTCTAGTTTACTCTGGGTATTTTCACATTTTGAAGACCACTGTATAAACTTACTTCCTTACTGTTTGAAATCTGTGCTATTCTTATAATTGTTGCTATTTCCTGTCTCCTTTTAAAATTGAGGTGAAATTCAGATAACATAAAATTAATCATTTTCAGCTGTATAGTTCAGTGGCATTTAGCACATTCATAATGTTTTACAAACAATGCCTTTATCTAGTTCCAAAACATTTTCCTTGCCCTCAAATAAAACCTTACATCCATGAAGTAGTTACTATCTATTCCTTCCTCCCCTTAGTCCCTGGAAACCATCAGTCTGCTCTCTGTCTCTATGGGTTTACATTTTATGGATATTTCATATAAATGGAATCATACATGTAACCTTTTGTGACTGACTTCTTTCACTTGGCAAAATGTTTTTGAAATTCATCAGCATCATAGCATGTATTAATATAGCGTTCCTTTTTATGGCTGAATACTATTCCTTTTCATTGTATGTATGTACAATGATTTGTCTATCCATTCATTAGTTGATAGATACTTGTTTCTGTCTTTTAGCTATTGTGAAAAATGCTAGTACAAGTATTTGAATACCTGTTTTCAGTCTTTTTGGGTGTATATCTAGGAGTGGAATTGCTATGGTAATTCTGTGTTTAACTTTTTGAGAAACTGCCTATTTTCCACCACTGCACCACTTGACACGCCCACCAACAACGTATGAGGGTTCCAATTTCTCTACATTCTAATCATGCTTGTTGTTTTTCATTTTTTTGAGTATAACCATCTTAGTAGATATGAAGTGGTATCTCATTGTGGTTTTGATTCTTACTTTTAGGAGATCACAAGATCCCACCACTGTAACCCAGTGCAGGAATGAATGGATACCAAGCAAATCCTTCGGTAAAATTAATTTGAAGCATCAATCTGTTCTGTATCCCTGGCCACTTAGTTTCATGCCTGTCTCAACTTGTTCCTAGGGTACAACTCTGTGCCTTTCTGTGAAAATGTCTTTTACTGACCCTTTGTTTGTCCTTTAAAGAAAATACTTTAAAAATCATATACAGAAGAGGGTATGAAAGCCAAGTCAAGGAGGGAAATGTTTTGGTTTAGTGAATATTTGCTGAAATATACTGAATTCTTTTCTCTGGGGTACATTTTAGGTGAGATGTTAATTACTCCTGGTTCTATGTCGAATTGAGATTTGAGAGCATTTTCTTGGACAGACATCTTCTGGAGATACAGTTGTTTCGAACATTTTGTCTCTTACAGGGATACTTGAAGCTTTTTTTTTTAATAGTTAAAAAAATTAGTGTATTTATTTGTTCTTGTCTATGCTGGATATTCACTGTTTTGTGGGCTATTTTCTACTTGTGTTGAGAGGGTGCTACCCTCTAGTTGTGGTGCTTGGACCTCTCATTGTGGTGGCCTCTTTTGTTTTTTTCCCCTTAATTTTAATTTTGTTTACCATGAAAAGCATTTTGTTTTGCGGTATAGCTGATTAACACTGTTGTGGTGGTTTAAGGTGAACAGTGAAGGAACTCAACCGCACATATGCATGTATCCATTCTCCCCCCAAACTCCCTTCCATACAGGCTGGCACATAATATTGAGCAGCGTTCCATGGGCTACACAGTAGGTCTTTGTTGATTATCCATTTTAAATATAGCAGTGTGTACATGGGAAAGACTAGAGATCTCTTCAAGAAAATTAGAGATACCAAGATAATGTTTCATGCAAAGATGGGCACAATAAAGGGCAGAAATGGTATGGACCTAACAGAAGCGGAAGATATTAAGAAGAGGTGGCAAGAATACACAGAAGAACTGTACAAAAACTGTCTTCACAACCCAGATAACCATGATGGTGTGATCACTCACCTAGAGCCAGACATCCTGGAATGTGAAATCAAGTGGGCCTTAGGAAGTATCACTACGAGCAAAGCTAGCAGAGGTGATGGAATTCCAGTTGAGCTATTTCAAATCCTAAAAGATGATGGTGTGAAAGTGCTGTACTCCATATGCCAGCAAATTTGGAAAACTTATCAGTGGCCACAAGACTGGAAAAAGTCAGTTTTCATTTCAATCTCAAAGAAAAGCAATGCCAAAGAATGTTCAAACTACTGCACGGTTTCACTCATCTTACACACTAGCAAAGTAATGCTCAAAATTCTCCAAGCCAGGCTTCAACAGTACCTGAACCGTGAACTTCCAGATGTTCACATTGGATTTAGAAAAGCCAGAGAAACCAGAGATCAAATTGCCTTCATCTGCTGGATCATCGAAAAAGCAAGAGAGTTCCAGAAAAGCATCTGCTTTATTAACTCTGCCAAAGCTTTTGACTGTGTGGGTCACAACAAACTGTGGAAAATTCTTAAACAGATGAAACTACCAGATCACCTGAACTGCCTCCTGAGAAATCTGTATGCAGGTCAAGAAGCAGCAGTTAGAACTGGACACGGAACAACAGACTGGTTCCAAATTGGGAAAGTAGTACGTCAAGGGCTGTATATTGTCATCCTGTTTACTTAACATATATGCAGAGTACATTGTGTGAAATACTGGGCTGGATGAAGCACAAGCTAGAATCAAGATGGCTGGGAGAAATATCAATAATCTCAGATATGCAGAGGACAAAACCTTTATGGCAGAAAGCAAAGGAGAACTAAAGAGCCTCTTGTTGAAAGTGAAAGAGGAGAGAAAATGTTGGCTTAAAACTCAACATTCAGAAAACTAATATCATGGCATCCGGTCCCATCACTACATGGCAAATAGATGGGGAAACAATGGGAACAGTGACAGACTTTGTTTTTGTGGGCTCCAAAATTGCTGCAGATGGTGACTGCAGCCATGAAATTAAAAGATGCTTGCTCCTTGGAAGAAAAGCTGTGACCAACCTAGACAGCATACTAAAAAGCAGAGACATTACTTTGCCAACAAATATCTGTCTAGTCAGAGCTATGGTTTTTCCAGTGGTCATGTATAGATGTGAGAATTGGACTATAAAGAAAGCTGAGTGCTGAAGAATTGATGCTTTTGAACTGTGGTGTTGGAAAAGACTCTTGAGAGTCCCTTGGACTGCAAGGAGATCCAACCAGTCTGTCCTAAAGGAAATCAGTCCTAAATATTCATTGGAAGGACTGATGCTGAAGCTGAAGCTCCAATACTTTGCCTGCTGACTCGAATAACTGACCCATTTGAAAAGACCCTGATGCTGGGAAAGATTGAAGGTGAGAGGAGAAGGGGATGACAGAGGATGAGATGGTTGGATGGCATCACTGACTCAATGGACATGATGAGTTTGAATAAGCTCTGGGAGTTGGTGATGGACAGGGAAGCCTGGCATTCTGCAGTCCATGGGGTAGCAAAGAGTCAGACATGGCTGAGCAACTGAACTGAACTTGTGTACACGACCTTCCAAAAATCCTTAACTATTCCTTCCCCCTGGCAAACACAGGTCATTTTCTAAGTCTGTAAGTCTCTTTCTGTTTTGTAAGTAGGTTTTTTTGTATCATTTCTTTTCAGATTCCACATATAAGGGCTGTTATATGATATTTCTCCTTCTCTGTCTTACTTCACTCAGTATGTTGCTCTCTGGGTTCCTCTATGTTGCTGCAAGTGGCATTATTTCATTTTTTAAATGGCTGGGTAATATGCTGTTGTATATACATACATCTTCCTTATCCATTCCTCTGTCAATGAACATTTAGGTTGTTTCCATGTCTTGGCTCTTGTTAACAGTGTGGCAATGAATGTTGGGGTGCATGTATCTTTTTGTACCATGTTTTTCTCTGGATATATGCCCAGGGGAGGGATTGCAGGGTCATATGGTAGCTCTATTTTTAGGTTTTTAAGGAACCCCCATACTGTTCTCCATAGTGGCTATGCCAGTTTACATTCGTGTGATGGCCTCTCTTGTTTTGGAGCATGGGGTTGCAGGCTTCAGTAGTTATGGTGTATGGGCTCAGTAATTGTGAGTCGCAGGCTCCAGAGCACAGGCTCAATAGTTTGGTGCATGGGCTTTGTTCCTTCACCACATGTGGGATCCCCCCAGATCAGGGATCGAACATGTTTCTTCTACACTGGCAGGCAACTCTTTACTGCTGAGCCACTAGCGAAGCCTTGAAGCTATGCTCATCAACCTAAGAACTGCTGCTTCTGCAGAGGATGCCTTAAAATTTCTAACTGTAGTAGTTCCATCTTAAAGGAACGGTACTCAGTGGTTCCTCAGCCTAGAGAGAAGGGTAAACACCTTCCCCTCTAAATTCCAGATTTACATGTAGCATAATCAGTGAGGTCTGGAAGGCTGGCAGATGGCTAAGGTTAGCAGGGATTAGTTCTTTCCCACTGCCATCTGAGTGACCTTTCATATCAGGAATTTCTTCTCTTTCCTCACACATCATTTCTCTTGCTAGTCAGTCAAGGCCAAGGTCAATATTTTTTATGGACACTCCACTTTGAAAAAATTGATGAGAGTAGGCTTCTCTAGTTTCTGTGGTAAATGAGATTTACCTACTATCTACTACAAAATGAAGCACTGAGTTAAAACTTACTTAAAAATTGGAAATAAGACAAAAAGATGGATAATATGTCCTTTTAACATCATCTAGGGACGTAGTTTAGCAGATCCACTCAAGGAGTATTTAGGCAGAAAAATATACTCTGTTTATCCTAACCATTATTATTCATTGAAGTCTCATGTTAACATATAGATTTGGCAAATAATTTCTGCCCAATAGAAAAGATAGCCACAAAGATTATAACTTTTTGCTCTTCTAGGTCATTAGCCAGTTTTATATTTAACCTAGTGATCTTGTTCTAGTGTTCCAAATACTTATGAAAATCTAGATCCTGAAAATGCTCTTTGAGTGAGCTTTACCATCTTAACGGCTCCCTAATTAATTAGCAAATTGAATAACCTCTTTGACACACGTTCATCTGATATGTGGATGAGAATCATGTTTTTAGCTTTTTGAAAATTCTGTTTCGACAAGTGTTTCAGATGATTTTACTGGAAACCCACGGGAGGATGGAATTGGGTCAAAGCTAGCTTCAGTAGGGACTTCTGGTGGTT
Organism: Madoqua kirkii; assembly: GCA_006408675.1. Lineage (NCBI taxonomy): Eukaryota > Metazoa > Chordata > Mammalia > Artiodactyla > Bovidae > Madoqua > Madoqua kirkii. The sequence goes on along the minus strand of SJYC01058417.1, from coordinate 23,696 downwards.
CAGTGGTTAAGATCCCATGCTTTCAGTGCAGGGGATGTAAGTGTGATTCCTGGTCCGGGAACTAAGATCCCATATGCCACATGGCAAAGTCAAAAAAGCTGGCCTCAGTAAAGTGATTATGTCCCGTGAAGACTGCCGTTATAGCTTTCCCAGACAAGATGATCGCAGATCCATTTGCTGGGTCTAGCTGAGCAGTGCAGATTTTGGGGTTGGGGGTAGGCATCTGCCTCCTTTCACTTTAAGACTATGTCTTAGAGTATTTCAAAGCCTTACCTTCCATTGTGTAGGTGCATGTGTGTGTGTGCTCAATCGTGTCTAACTCTTTGTGACCTCATGGATTGTGGCTTGCCAGGCTCCTCTCTGTTCGTGGGATTTTTCAAGCAAGAATACTGGAATGGGTTTCCATTTCCTCCTCCAGGGGATCTTCCCAACCCAGGGATCAAAGCTGCATCTCCTTTATTTCCTGCATTAACAGGCGAATTCTTTACCCCTGAGCCACCTGGAAAGCCCCTGCCTTCCACTGCCAATGTTAATTCTGCCCAACATTGAGACTTCTGCTTCTGGTTTCTCTGTGCTCTTCCAGCACTTCAGTATTCTTTCTATTCTCAACCTAGATAGACAATTGGCAAGCCCTTTCTCTCTCAACTTCTTTTAATCTTCCTCTCTTGAGTGTGAGACTTCTATACTTAGGAGTTCTAAAAGCTAGGTTTTCAAGCCACTCAGTACTTGTTGACACTCCTTTCTCCTCCTGTGTCTGTGAGGCACATGTGATCTGGCTGGAGAAGAAACGCTAGGGAAGAATTTTTTTTTTTTTACGAGAGCAACTTGTGAGTTCTAAAGTAAAAACTTGGCTTCAGACTGAGTTGAGTTTTTTCTCGTCTTTGGGAATGAGTGATCCTGTGTGCTCAATGATATCACTGCCGTGCTCACTGTCATCAGTTCCTTAGGCTATTTAATCTCTTGGTCACTCATCAGCAGCTTGGGCTGTTCTATTTTTCCTTTGATGTGTATATCTTCCCACAGTTCAAACCAGGATTTTCTGGACTCGTTTTGATATTCCTTCCTCTTTTCCCACCCCTGAGAGTCTTACTCCTCTTTCTTTTAGTTCAGAGTTAATTTGTGTTTCATCTTCTCTATGCTTTTTGGGTGGAATGAGTTCTTGAGAGCCAGATTATCCTGTCTTGGTTTAGGCCGAGGAAAGATACATTTCATTTGGAAGGCTTCTTTCTTGCCTTTCTATTCTTCTCTATTCTCATAATGTCTTCCCTGAGGTATCTCATTTCTCTCAGCTTATGGGATTCCAGGGGAAGCCAGGGCTGAACAGCTCTATACCCAGAGTTTCTGTCGTCAGCTCAGCCTTCCCCTCCAGCCATATAACCACGTTGGCGGCACTCTGGGAGAACGCCAAAGTCCTCAGTTGTCCATCTTGGGGTCAAAGGTATCAGAAGGTCTGCTCTGCCCAGGCTTATTAGAGTCTGAAGGAAGCTGTGACTTCACCTCTTCCTCCGGTTATCAGAACTTTTGTAATGGGCTTCTCAGCCTCAGGTGGTAAAGAATCTGCCTGCAATGCAGGAGACCTGAGTTCAGTCTCCTTAGGCTAGGAAAATCTCCTGGAGAAGGGAATGGCAGCCCACTCCAGTATTCTTGCCTGGAGAATCCCATGGACAGAGGAGTCTGGTTGGCTACAGTCCATGGGGTCGCAAAAAGTCGGACACGACTAAGTGACTAACACTTTCACTTTCTCAGGGGGAGCAGGACATTGTCTTTACGCCTCCCCAGAAGTGCTTTTTATACTCTGCCATGGGATGTGTTTCTGTAAGCTTTATAGATCCCCCACAATGCCTAGAATAGTTGCAAAAAGATGTTGCTCAATCTGTGTTTGATGAATAAATGAATGAATCAAATTAGTGGGATTTATTTTGGCACTTGAGTTCCGCTTTGGTTTGAGCCCAGATTGGTTCACGTATAGCATTTCCATAGATCTAGCTTTGCAGCCTTCATTATTGAAAATGTTATTGTAATAGTAATTTAAGAAATTTCATAAAAAATATAGATGCTGATATAAATATAGATGCCTTTATAATTAAAAGCTGGGGTCTTCTGTTTTTAACATTTTGCAAAACCCAATCTCTATCTGTTTTGAGAAAAGGTCAGACATGGAAGGTCTGCTAGGCTCATGTCAGACCAGGACAGTACTAACAATTTAGCCCCTGTTTGTGGCTGAACCGGTAGAAGGTCAGCTATGGAGTTTTGATGTTGCATCCCTGACTGAAGACTAATTAATGTTATTAAATGGTTAGATTACTTAATACAAAAGAATAGAATCTTCCTTACATAGACTAACTGCACACTGAGAGTCAGTCTCTTTCTGTATGCAGACTGAAGAAAGATTATTTTAATTTTTAAGACTTCTTTCTTGCCTTTCTACTCCGTATTCTGTTCTCAAGCTGTTGTTGACAGGATCTAGGTTTTCCCAAATGGGACAACTTGAAATACAAATGAACTCATGCTCAAATGAAATATATGAGAAAAGAGAACAGCTCTCAAATGTATTTTGGTGATTAGCCATCAAGCCAGGAGAGAAAGGGCAGCAGTTGGCTGGAAATCATCCGTATGAAATCTGCATTCATTTAGCATCCTTCTTTATCCATATGTCACTTCCTGTTTTAATCGGAAAAGTAAAACAAGTAAACACTTTTAAGCATGCATTTTTTTGAGGGGGAAAAGATTTAGTCTTAAGATTATGCACAGTATTCATACAAGAGAATTTTGAAATATTTTAGAAGCAAATGAAATTAGATAGTTGCAAATCCTTTACAGACTGAAGTGATGTGTACAAATAAATAAAATGAAGAGAGGTTTCTCTAGTCATCTTTGGGAGATAAAAAGAGTACGTTTAGAGGGACTGAATGAATAACATTTTTATGAGAGGTTTATGAAACACTGCAGCTTTTAATTTGGATGCTGATGTACTTGGAAAAGAGAAAAGATGTCACCAAAAGATGGAACAAAATATGACTCATATTATTTTTTTGTCTTTTTTTTTTAGTTTAAATAAATTGAATAAAAAACTTTATTCTGAAAAACTGTGACTCATAGTGTGCTAAAGAGCCTTCAGAGGTTATTTTGTCTAGTCTCTATTTTATACAAAGGAAATTGGTGCTTAGAGACATTGAGTAGCTTGCCCAGTGTCACCCAGGGCACATCCGGGGTTAACTTAATGGCACATCCCGGGGTTGAATCTAGTCTCCTCTTAAATAAACCAATATTCCAGTAGTGTTATGACTCCCCAGCCCCCATTTACCTAGGTAAAGGTTTGGGAGAATCCAAAATGTTCCAATTGAAGACACAGAGAATTGCAGAATAATTTGCAATCCCCTGACCTTGCTTTGCAATTGCAGAGTATGCAGCTCATTTTATTTAAAATATGCTAGTCTCTAATGGATAGTTTTATGGCACACTTATACTTTAAAATTTTTGTGTTAGACCTTTGGAAAGAGGGAAAGTTCCCAAGGTCAATGCAGTTTCCTTGGATAGGCTTTGGCTGTAATTAAAATTTTCAGACTCTATTCTGCATTAAGATCCATGTGAAACCAGGGCATTTTAGCTTCATTATTCCACTATTTTGGTGGTTAAAAATTTGAACATTTATTTGATTATCCTGGCACATATCTCTGTGAACATATATCTAGTTGACAAACATTATTGTATTTAGTTCTTTCTGAAAGTTTTTTTAAGCTCTTTGCTTTTTTAATTTTATAAAGTTTTGTTTGTGTCTCCTGAAGATTTATGAATTTTTGCTGACCATTTATTGCATAACTTTTTTTCTTCTATCCTTTTGGCTAAATGAATAGATTTTATTCTATATAGTCCTCTGACTCTTTTCAGACTTTGCTGTTTGATTTTGAATGGGCAGAGATTTTCTCTATGGATTAATTAATTTTTAATTGTGGTAAAACAGAGACAAAATTTAACATTTTACCTATTTTTAAGTGTACAGTTCAGTGGCATTAAGTACATTCATAGTTTATGCAATGTTGTGTAGCTTGTAATGGTTAATCATCTTTAGAACTTTTTCATCATCCCACATAGAAATTCTGTGCCCATTAAATAGCAATTTCCTATTCTTCTCTCCCCTCAGTCCTTGGTAACTCCTATTTTACTTTCTGGATCCATGAATTTGACTAGTCTAGCACCTCATCTCAGTGGAGTCATACAATATTTGTCCTTTTGTGGTTGGCTTATTTCGCTTAACACAATTTTTTTTTCTTTTAAAATTAATTTTATTGGAGTATAGTTGCTTTACAATGTTGTGTTAGTTTCTGCTGTACAGCAAAATGAATCAGCCATACATATACATGTATCCCCTGCATTTTGGACTTCTTTCCCATTTAGGTCACCACAGTGAATTCAAGTTCCCTGTGCTATACAATATGTTCTCATTAGTTGTCTATTTTATACATAGTATCAATAGTGTATATCTGTCAATCCTATTCTTACACAAGAGCTCACTATCTCCAAGATGCTCTCTTGAGAGTTTCTCTTTTATCCTAGGACAAAAATCAACCTCCTAGCAATTTTCATTCATTGGTCCTACTTTCCCTTTCAAAAAAATTATTCTTCCTGGGAAAAATAAATTTGACTAATAAATTTGATTGATGTCTCCAGAAGGTTCCTATTTCAAATGCTAATACATAACCTGGGGAAAATACAGCATTAATTTAATAGCCTTTCTCTAGCTGCCAAGCACGGGCTCTAGAGCTCATGGGCTCAGTAACTATGGCATGTGGGTCTAGTCACCCTGTAACATGTGGGATCTTAGCCTCCTGAACAGAGATCAGGGCCTGTCTCTTATACACATCTCCAGCACAATGTCTTTTATTAATTAATTAGTATTTATTTTTATTAAACTATTGTTGATTTACAATATTGTGTTAGTTTCAGGTATATAGCTTCAGATTCTTTTTCTTTTAGAGGTTATTACAAAATATTGAATATAGTTCCCTGTGTGATACAGTGAATCCTTGTTCATCTATTTTATATAGTGGTTTGTATCTGTTAATTCCATACTCCTACTTTATCCTTCCCCCTCCTCACTTTCCTTTTCTGTAACCATAAGTTTGTTTTATATGTCTGTAAGTCTCTTTCTATTTAGCACAATATTTTTAAGGTTCATGTGTACTGTAGCCTATTTCAGAATTTTATTCTTTTTTTAAGGCTACTTAGTACTTTATTTTGTGTGTGTGTGTATATATTTATCTATATGTCCCCAGGTGGCACCATGGTAAAGAATCCACCTGCCAATGCAGGAGACATAGGAGTAGAGGGTTTGATCCCTGGACCAGGCAGATCCCCAGAAGTAGGGAATGGCAACCCACTCCAGTATTCTTGCCTGAAGAATTCCATGGAAAGAGGAGCCTGGTGGGCTACAGTCCATGGGGTCACAAGGAGTTGGACAAAGTTGAGCAACTGAGCACACACAGAAACATTGGCTACAGGTGTCTCTTTGAGTCTCAGCTTTTGATTCTTTTATGTATATACCTAGAAGTGAAATTGTTGGGTCATATGATAATTCTGTTTTAACTTTTTGACTTAAACACCAAACTGTTTTCCACCACTGCACTATTTTATATTCCTAACAGCAGTAAACAGGGAATCCAATTTCTCCATGTCCTCACCTACACTTGTTATTTTCCTTTCCTTTTTTTTTTTTTGATAAATAGCCATCCTAATGGGCATGGAATGGTATCTCGTTGTGGTTTTCATATGCATTTCCCTAAGACTAGTGATACTCAGTTCTTTTCATGTGTTTGTTGGCTACTTTATATCTTTTTTGGAGAAGTGTTCTCTCCAATTCTTTGCCCATTGTTCTGGATCAGGTTGCTTATATTTTTGTTGTTGAGTTATAGGAGTTCTTCAAGCATTCTTGATAGTAATCCCTTATCAGATATAATTATTTACAAATATTTTCTCATTCTATGAGCTGTCTTTTCACTCGCTTGATAGTGTCCTTTGTACAAAAGTTTTTAATTTTGCTGAAGTCCAGTTTATTTTTTCTTTTGTTGTCTGTGTGAGTCTTACAGCGTGTTGAGCATCAGGTAGGCTGGTAACTGTATTTCAGCTGTGAGGTCAGGTGTGCAAAGATGGTGGTCCCTGGGTCTCCACAGCTGCGATCATCAGCCATAGATACTCTGGGTTCCACCTCGACCAGGGAGCACCTCTTACCAACCCTGTAGAGACGGCTGCTTAAAACCTGGCAGAGGACAAACAGGCCCTTCTCAGATCAATAACCCAGCTGTACCACCGTGCAGACCAGAAGTCACATGCCATAAAGCTGACGAGAAATGTCAGTGTGGATCTGGCTGAGTGTAAGCCAGTGCTGGAGAGGCAACTGCAGCGCTGTGGCTGCGACCTGCCTCTTAATCCTGGCTGGGCCATTTACTAGCTGTGTGATTATTCAATTCTCTGTGCCTTTTTTATCGTAGGTAATATGGGAATAGGTTTGCCAGAATTCGTGGGTTCATACACATTAAGTGACTGGGGTAGTGCTTGAAGCACTTCTCCACATTGTCTTTCTATGTTTATTAACTCTGCTTGCTTTCCCTTGGATTTAGTCTCAAGTACATCTCCAAGTGGTGATGAATGACTCCCCTATTCTGTCCCTGCAGCTGCTAGCATAATCCTTAGAGACTCTCAGAGTCTCCCATCTCTAGTTTAATGGTGGGATACTGACTGGCCCTATTGGTTATGTGCCTGCCTCTTAGACCAGTCTCCATAATGAGTGTGACAACTTCTGGGTTGCATGCTCCTTCCTGTGACCTCCTCAGAAGGGATATATGTATACAAATGTATAGATGCCTGCACTTTCCATTCATGACTAAAAAGATGCATTTAAAAATTTGAGAGGAAGTATTTTTCCCTAGTCTGCTTATTAATTAAAAAAATCCATTTATTTGACTGCAACTGGTTTTAGTTGCAGCTCGAGGGTGGGATCTTCAATCTTTGTTTGTGGTGTGCAGACTCTTGGTTGTGTCATGTGGGGTTTAGTTCCTGGACCAGGGATTGAACTCAGGGCCCTTGCATTGTGAGCATGGAGCCTTAACTACTTACCACCGGCTTATTAATTTACAGATTGTTTACTACCTTAACTTCACCTGTTAGTCTTCAATTCTATTGGAGATGTTTTATATAAAATTAATAGTGGTCATTAGGCATTGTTTTAGGTGCCAGCATAGTGACATTAAGGCTTCCCAGGTAGTGCTAGTGGTAAATAACCCACCTGCCAATGCAGGAGATGCAAGAGAATTGGGTTCGATTCCTGGGTCAGGAAGATCCCCTGGAGGAGGGCATGGCAATGTACCCTGGTATTCTTACCTGGAGAATCCCATGGACAGAGGAGCCTGCTGGCCTACAGTCCATAGGGTCTCAAAGAGTCGCACTTGACTGAAACAACTTAGCATGCACATATAGTGACATTAAAATGAAGGCTGCGTATGAGCCCTACCAGCCGAGCTTCTAAATTTAAGAGCTGAGGCCAGATCAACTTCTGGATGGCTTTCTCAGGTCACTGGACTCATTCATTCATTGGGGTCCGACTGCCCCCCATGTGTTGGGGTGTAATCTGACAGAAGAATAGGAGGTAATTTCATGAGAGCTGTGTTTTGCTCTCCATTGTCATACAAAATGTGTGATTTCTTATTTTGTCACAAAGCAAATACGACTACGGTTGGTTTTGCACTTGATGTAGCTTTTCTAGTGTATTACATTTCACATTGAATCATGTTTGGGACAGTTAGAAAAATCAAAATGGCTTTAGAATTTTTATTCTGACTATAAAAATGATAAAGGCTCACTGTAAACAATTCAAGAAGTATGGGAAAGTATAAAGAAGAAAGAAAAATGGCCTCCAAATCTGTCACCCAGAGATAAATACTGTTAACATTTTGACAAATATCCTTCTGGATATCCTTCTGGGCATTTCTCTGTGCACATATATTGTTACCTGTCTAAAAGTGCAAGAATGAAGGCTGCATTTCCTCACGTGCCTTCTGGAGCCCTTTGAAATGCTGGTATGATATATTGAGCATTTTCTATTGGACTCCTTAAAACAATGAAAAACAGTATTTGTCTACATATTTATTGATCTGTATATTTTTTTTCCTGTAGAAGCTACTGGGCTTCTTACAGAAGGATTGGCATATCAGTCTGATTTTCTAATTCCTCAATTTCTGCTTTTTTCCTATTGTAGGTCCTTATTTTCCTTGGGCTTTTGTTCTTTTTCTAACTTCTGAGTCATACATTATGGCAACCTAAGTTGAGTCCTGTTTTCTGACCCTCCTTTAACCGCCGGAGGAAACTCAAGAGCTCACACTAAATAAACATCTCTCTGTTTTGATAACTCTTTAACTTGGAGTAGAGAGACAATGGGAAAGGCTGGTGACCTTTTCACATAGCCGGCTGTAACAGATGGGATTGCCATTTACTTGTGTTTTGGAAGCTCAAGGCAAATAACCATGGCATCTGGGATGAGATCAGTTAAATTTAAGAATGGAAGAAAATTTGGGTCTTTCTACAAGAGGAAGATGTAACAGTTCGCTCTAAATGTCACCACCCAAGGAAATGTTACCCTCTGCATAAACTTAGCAGTGCCGGCTCACCCAGCAGGCTTAACAAAATTTAGTGTGGACTGTAGACTGAAGGGCCTGATGTGATTAACAGAGTTTGGTGATTCCTATTACAATAGGAAGTTTCTGGAAATGATATTTCCTCTGTTGATGTACTTAGTGTGGCTGGTCTTTTCAGCCTGAGATCCCCAAATCTCCAGCATAAAACCTGCCCTTCTAGGAGGACCAAGAGTTCAGACTGGAGTCAGGATCTGTGCTCCGTGACTATGAGCTGTGACCTTGTTGAGTCTCCTGCATCTCTGAGCCTTAGTCTCCTCTCCCGCATCTCTGAGTCTTAGTCTCCTCTCCCAGAGTACAAGACTGTTACAAGAGTTAAATTGGGTAAGGCATGGAATACAGCACTGATTTTCGAACTATTGAATGGGGGCATTGGCACAGGTCACAGTGCTGAAGAGGGTCCTAGAAGCATCCTTTTATGTTTTTAGTTCTTGAAGAAAGAGGACATGGGAAGTTCTAGCAAGGGGAGCTCAGATAATCAGGGCAGTGGGGGCCTCTTAAGGGTGCTCAGCATAATTGCTGCTTGATAATGGATGAGATAGTATTTTAATATTCATTTGAATAAGAGTTTTTGATGTGGACATCTTAAAAGTCTTTATTAAATTTGTTATAGCACTTCTTCTGTTCTATGTTTTGTTTTTTTTTGGCCCTGAGGCATGTGAGATCCTAGCTCCCTGACCAGGGATCTAACCCGCACCCTCTTATTCTGGAAGGGGAAGTCTTAACCCCTAGACCTCCAGGGAAGACCTTTTCATATTTTAATAGCTAGCGGTTCAGCCTGTAAAAAAGCACTTAGCCTGGTATACAGTAAGCATTCAGTTCAGTTCAGTTGCTCAGTCGTGTCTCACTCTTTGCGACCCCGTGAATCGCAGCATGCCAGGCCTCCCTGTCCATCACCAATTCCTAGAGTTCACTCAGACTCATGTCCATTGAGTCAGTGATGCCATCCAGCCATCTCATCCTCTGTCGTAAGTTATGGTGGTTCCAGTTATTATTTAAAAACTAGTGAACATGATGATGACTATCCATATTCCTGCCCACAGACTTGTGCTCTCATTGTTATACTTCCTGAAGGATGGTCATGAGTTATAAATAAGGACTATGGTCCAACATAGCTCTTTTTTTTTCGCCAGTGCCATTTCTTATTTAGTCTTCAGTTTCTACCAGGATCCTTTTTATCACCATGTTAGCGCTCGCCCTGAGGATCACTTCTCATTGACAGGAATCACTGAATATTCAGTACCTCGGATGTGCTCAGCACTATGTTAGCACGTGGGCTCTGGTCTTTATCCTCAGAGTCCTGAAAAACCTCTTTGATGGCTTCCTTTGATTCTTGTAAATCCTTCGGTGGCTCCCGATAAACTCTGGATTCTCCGTCAAAATCCCCAGTGCTGTCCTCTGGCACTCTTCATATTACCAGGCATTTTCACACTGGACAGAATGTTCCACGTTGTGTGTTATTTGTTTATGGCTGCGCTAGGCCTTTGGTGCAGCACACAGTCTTGCTGCGAGCTGGCCTTCTCCAGCGGCAGTGAGCAGGGGCTGTCCTCTAGTTGCGGTGCAGGGCTTCTCATCGTGGCGGCTTCTGTTGTTTCGGAGCACGGGCTCTAGGGCCTGCAGGCTTCAGTGGCTGTGGTGCACAGGCTTAGCTGCCCAGCAGCATGTGGGATCTTAGTTCCTGGACCAGGGATGGAACCTGTGTCTCTTGCATTGGCAGGTGGATTCTTAACCACCGGATCAGCAGGGGAGTCCCAGTCCCACATTCTTGACTAATGAGACTATTTGTCCCTCTTCTCCAACCAAATAGGTAACTTCCTGCCTCCTTGACTCTTAACAATCTGTCCATGTGGCATATCTTCCCCCCTCAGTCTTCACCTGCCTGACCTCCTCATGTTTCCTGAAAATGCCCTGAGAGTTTCTGATCTTTGCTCAAGCTGCTTTCTCTATAGAATACTTTTCTCCATGTCTCTCTGTCATGTCTCCCCTTCTTCTAACTCCCCCAACCTTGTAATTATATCCTCTATAGAATTTTTTGGCATTGTTATTTGCACCATTAATTTGATACCTGATATTACTTTGGTTTTACATCTTTTGGAAACTTAGGTCCTACATAATTTCCATAATTGTATTATATTCTCCTGGAAGGTGCTTTGCATCTGTACATCAAGCATCCATAATGAGAATGCAATAAATATTTGTGGATAGTAGTGATGATGAATCCACTGTTAGTTCTGAGTAGGGGATTTACATGTCCAATGCAAGGGAGGCAGGAGAGATTTTGCAGCAATGTACAGAATGAATAGGATAAAAAGAATGTGGAAAATAAGAGACCAGCTAAAAGTCTGTTGAAGTAATTCATGCCAGGGCAAAGGTAATGGCACTGGGAATGAGGAAGATGAAACCAATCTTAGAGACATTTGTAAGAGAAAACCTGCAAGATAATAGTACAGATTCCGTTCAAGGGATAAAAAGTAGACTCAGAAATAAGTCCCGAGGTCTTTTGTTTATAGAACAAAAAAGTGACAGATGACTGAGGAAAATTTGGATGCAGAGATAGTTTTGCTTTGTACATGTTGAATTTGAGAGGGCTCACAGACAAGTAAGAGCTGCAGAATAGAGTTAGAAATCGTAGTAAGGACTTCCTTGGTGGACCGGTGGTCAAGACTCTGCCTTCCAAAAGAGAGGATGGGAGTTCAATCCCTGTTTGGGGAACTAAGATCTCACATGCTGCAACTTGTGGCAAAACAAACAAACAAAAACCCACCATAGGTATTGGTAAGGCCATTCAGAGAAAGAATTAATAGAAAACTAGGTGGCACTAGTGGTAAGGAAACTGCCTGCCAATGCAGGAGACATAAGAGAGGCAGGTTCAATCCCTGGGCCGGGAAGATCCCCTGGAGGAGGGCATGGCAACCCACTCCAGTATTCTTGCCTGGAGAATCCTGTGGACAGAGCATCCTGGTGGGCTACAGCCCATAGAGTCACGAAGAGTTGGACATGACTGAGGCGACTTAGCAAGCATGCATACAAAGAAGAGTAGAAGCCCAGGGACTGAGCCAAAGGCCAATCAAGAACTGGACACTGAGGGGAGAGAAGGGGTGGGGAAAAGACATGGGGAGAGGCTGAATCTGGAGAGCACAGTGTCATGGAAACCAGCAGAGGACAGTGCGAGGAAGGCTGGGTAGTCAGATTCTATTCGTACTTGGAGAATGAAGAGTAGCAGACTGAGAAAGCCAGGACCTGGGGTGGGGATTCATCTATTTGTGGTGGGGGGAGGAACTTTAGTAGGACAGAAGCTGGCCTATGAGAAAAGGGTAGATATGAATGAAAGGAAACTGATTTAAAAAATTATTTATTCGGTTGTGGCATGTGGGATCTTCTTATTGAGGCACGTAGGATCTAGTTCCTTGATCAGGGATCAAAGCCAAGTCTCCTGCATTGGGAGCATAGAGTCCTAGCTACTAGACCTCCAGAGAAGTCCCTAGAGTCTTATCTAGTTATTGCTGATAAAAGGGAAATGTATTGAGAGCATGGAGGAATATTGCATGGAACCTGGGGTTGGGTTCTGCAGCCAGGCTGTTTGAGAGTCTGGGGCAGGAGCTTGCCAGCCAATGGTCAGCTTCATTCTTTGTGCTCTCCACAGTATTTCTTTAAGTACTCCGGTATGTCCATAACCAAAGCTCCTGGATTTGAGTATCCTCAGTTCGAGTCAGGAGTTCAGATGTGATTATGGACACTCATTATCTAATAAGCTGTGGTCAGACACGACTGACATGACTTAACAGCAGCAGCAGCAGGGCCAAAGGGTCTTAACACAAAAATGAGGATGAAGGGGTCCAGCCTGTGGGTGGGGAGGAAGTTCTCAAGGAAAAAGGGTGTTGACTCTAACTGAAGAGTTAGATAGCAAAAGGAGGAGCAAACCAAGAGTAACAAAGGGAAGCAGGATCAAATACATAGGCTTAAGGTGGAAAGAAATGTGTGTTCCAAGGCAGGAGAGATGGGATCATTATAAAGGGACAGCTTAGAAAATGAGATAATTGGGAGTCCCAGAGAAGGGAAGAGTATATGGAATCTAGTGAATAAGTAGAGGGGCTAACTTCCAGGAAAAGAGGGGAAATGTTTAGTCTGGTGCTGGGAAGATAAAAAAACAAAAAGTGATATGTTAATGTAAAGAAGGGGAAAGTAAGATTCCTGTTAGAAATCTGTGGTAGATATATCCTGCCCTCCTCCCCGAAAGATGTCTTTATTCTAGTCCTAGAAACTGGGAATATGTTACATTACATGACACAAGGACTTTGTCAATGCAGTAAAGTTAAGGATCTTGAGAAGGGGATATTCTCCTGAGTTATCTGCGTGAGTCCAGTATAATCTTTATAAGAGGGAGGCAGGAGATCAGTGTTAGGAGATGTGACAATGGAAGCAGAAGGCAAAGAAAAGGAGAGGGAGGGAGAGAGAGAATAATTTGAAGATGCTGTGCTACTGGCTTTGAAGATGAAGGAAGGGGCCACCAGCCCAGGAATGTGGGTGATCTCTAGAAGCTGGAAAAGGCAAGGAAACAGACTGTCCCATAGAACCTCCAGAAAGAATATAGCCCAGCTTACATCTTGATTTTAGGAATTCTGACTTCAATAACAATATGATAATAAATTTGACCTATTTTAAGCTGCAAAGTTTGTGGTAATTTGTAACAGCACAATAGGAAACTAACACAAATTCTTAGTCTTTTCTGACAAGTGCGTGCATGCTTAGTTGCTTCAGTTGGGTCTGACTCTTTGAGATCCCATGGACTGCCGCCCACCAGGCTCCTCTATCCTCCTTTGTCCATGAGGATTCTCCAGGCAAGAGCACTGGAGTGGGTTGCCATGCTCTTCTGCAGAGGATCTTCCCAACCCAAGGATCAAACCTGAGTCTCCTGCATTGCAGATGGATTCTTTACCCTGTGCCATTGGGGAAGCCTAGTAGAGGGCAGACCATAGAATCTGGATAATAATGATAGAAATAAAGTGCTAAAATAAACATTAGAACTTACTGAGGGTTTGCTGTATGCTCAGGCACTGTTATAAGTGCTTTACATAAATTAAGTAAGTAAATAAGCTTTACATAAATAAAGTATCATGAAATATTCTCAATCACTCCCTAAAATAGGTGCAATTATGAGCACTACTTAGTCATTAGGAAACTGACCTATTTGAAGGTTAAGTGACTTGCCTACTGCTATACATAGTGACTCAATCAGTAAAGAATCTGCCAGCAATGCAGGAGACCCAAATATGATCCTGAGTCAGGAAGATCTCCTGTAGAAGAAAGGGCTTCCCACTCCAGTATTCTTGCCTGGGGAATTCCATGGACAGAGAAGCCTGGTGGGCTATAGTCCTTGGCATTGCAAAGAGTCAGATACTACCGAGCTACTAACACACAGAAAGCCAGACAGACAGACAAACACACACAGTAATATCAGTGCTGGGACTTGAACCCAGTAAGTCTGACTCTGAGGTCTATGCCCAAGTTCTGTGATGGACATGATGAGGTGGGTCTATTCTTTGAATCTCATTTCTGAAGGCTTGGAATCTCATTTCTGTCTGGGGTTGGAATCAGATGAAGGCCTGACACTGGACACTACCTGGCCTCCAGCAGACATTACTCTAGCAAATGAGCTCATAGTCTAGTATGCATTAGGGTTAGGGCTGGGATAACTTCACTTTCTCTTCTCTCTCATCTTCAATAATCTCTACTCTTAACTTCTATGCCAGCTCCTCTGATTGCCTTTTTCCTGAACATCTACTTTTCCAGCTCCTCTTTGAAGAGCCAAATAATGGAAGCAGGATAATAGCCAAAGCTTTTCTAAGTGTCAGATTTAAAAGTAGTAGATTAAGTTATACATTCCTCTTTGAGTCAAACACCTAATATATGTTAATGACCTTTCTGTGGAAGGTGTTTTGATTAGCTTGAGCTTCTGTAACAAAATACCCCACTGAAAGGCTGATTTCAACAGCACACATTTATTTCTTACACTCTGGAGACTGACTGAGAAGTCTGAGGTCAAGGTGCTGGCAGATTTGGTTCTTGGTGAGAGGTCTCTTGTTGGCTTGCAGGTGACCTTTCTTCTCCCTGCATCCTTAGGTGGTGGGGAGAGCGAGCTCTGGCCTTTTCCTCTTCATGTAAGGTCTCATGACTTCATCTAAATCCAGTTGCCTCCCAGAGGCCCCATCTCCAGATACCATCATACTGGGGCTTAAACTTCAGTAGATTTTGGGATGAAGACACAAAATAACAAAGATATAACAAAGCCCATAACAAAGTATATTTAGTAACTGGGAAGAAGCACTTGTAATCTAAGTGATTTCAGGGTTGAAGTTGCATAGCATCTATAGGATGCAACCTAGACTGCTACTCAAGTTCAGTTAACTCAGTAAGGTGGTAACTAAATGAGGACTGTTAGAAGGATATTCCAGACCATTTGTGTTTCTATTTCCAATTCTCTACCCCTGAGAGCGTCACAGAGAAGGTCATTTGGACCTTGAAAGTCACTGACCAAAAATAAAACTCAGACACTATGATGCATTATGCATGCTGCGAAAGGTAATGTTAAGTTACACTTAGGTGCTCCTCACTCTAGTTGTATTCTGAGATCAATGCCAGGCCCTTTGGGAGTACAGAGAATGAGCATGAGTTCTCTGGTTTCAAGGAATCCTCTTAGTAGAAGCTTCTGGTTTAGCACTGAAGAGGGCTAAGGGTAAACATTTAGCTCCTTCCCCTTTTTTTCATTTCTAAATTAATTTATTTTAATTGGAGGCTAATTACTTTAAAATATTGTGATGTTTTTTGCCATACATTAACATGAATCAGCCACGGGTGCCCATGTGTTTCCCTCATCCTAGTTTGCTTTTGGAAACTCTGAGAGACAAATTGTTGGACATATCTTGATTCCGACAGCACAGAGCAGATGAGTTTGCATTGGGAGGCAGCATGAAATTGTCCTTACCCCTTGGGCTGTGCACTTCATACACTCCAGTTTGAGTTGGGCTCCATCACTTACTCATTTCATAAAGCTAGGTATGTTGTTCAGTGTCTCTGAGCTTCTCACCTATAACATGAGTCTAATAATAGTGAATCCTTCTTGCTCAAGGATATGTTTTTCCTTGAGTGCTGCACTAATGATTATATAACAATGTATCTTGCTTGAGGACATGTTTCTCTTTCTTAAAAAGAACCTTCTAACTAATCCTGCTTTCCTAAGATGTATGTTATGGGAGTGGGTCTGGTAAGACCTTTTTATTGTTAGTTCAGTTCAGTCAGTTCAGTCGCTCAGTCTTGTTCAACAGTTTGTGACCCCATGAATCGCAGCATGCCAGGCCTCCCTGTCCATCACCAACTCCTGGAGTTCACTCAGACTCACGTCCATCGAGTCCGTGATGCCATCCAGCCATCTCATCCTGTCATCCCCTTTTCCTCCTGCCCCCAATCCCTCCCAGCATCAGAGTCTTTTTCCAATGAGTCACCTCTTTGCATAAGATGGCCAAAGTACTGGAGTTTAGGCTTTAGCATCATTCCTTCCAAAGAAATCCCAGGACTGATCTCCTTCAGAATGGACTGGTTGGATCTCCTTGCTGTCCAAGGGACTCTCAAAAGTCTTTTCCAACACCACAGTTCAAAAGCAGCAATTCTTCGGTACTCAGCTTTCTTCACAGTCCAACTCTCATATCCATACATGACCACTGGAAAAACCAACTGAAAAAGTATATAAGGCCTTATTAAGACTGGCAAGTGGGGCAGCCTCTGCTCCCTTCTGATGTCTATGACAGAAACTTTCTCTGTTTTTTTTCACTGTAATAACACTCTGCTACACACACACACACACACACACACACACACACACACACACACACACACACAATAGTGGAATCCTTGTGAGGATTAAATGAGATCATCTATGTTAAGTGATTACAATAGAGCATTAAGAAAACACTCAGTAAATTTAGTGTCTTTATTATAGGCAAGAAGGAATCAATGCCACAAATATACTGGTAGTTCTTGGGCTTGGAAGCCTCTTGATGCAATATTATTTAATTATTCTTTGAGTTCCTCTATTATTAATAGGAATCGCAAAACACAAGATACCCTGTACAAATACAGACCATCCAGTTAAATTTGAATTTCAGATAAACAATGAATACTTCTTAGTATAAGTATGCCCCAAGTGTTGCATGGGACATAATTATAATAAACATTATTTGTTGTTTGCCTGAAATTCAATTTCAGCAGGGAATCCTGTATTTTATCTGGCATCCCTAGTAGCCTTGTGACTTAAGGCAAGTTATTTCTGTGGGTCTCAGTTTGCTCCTCTGTTAAATGGGTGATTAAATGGATTGTTAAATGTAAAGCACTTAGAACAGTGGCTTATAGTAAGTGCTATTTGAATTATTAAAATAATTATACCATTCAGCTGAGGGTTGTACCTGAATAACGCTAGGTTTCTGAGGTTAAGTCATAGAATCATAATATTGAGGACTCAAGTGACATTTTATAAAAAAAATTACATGCTCACTGCTATTGCATTTAGTACCTGTTTGGGATTGTCTTTAAAATGTAACTTTCAAATGAAATCAAAAGAGACTCCATCCTCATCATAGGCCCCTTTGTCTTTAATGATTTTCACTCTCCCATAAATACTTATGACAGGATTGACACTCATCAAGGAAAATTCAGTACTCACTCTCCATCTTCCTAGTTTTGCCCTCTGGAGCAGAGTTGAAATGAAATTCAGTTTCCTCCTTTTGCTCAAGTCGCAGAAGGTTTTTCTAAAGAGTTTTTAGAAGTTTCAAACCAGTTCAAAACTGTTTCTTAAATAGAGGCCTCTGGCATTGAGAAAGTTTTGGATGAAAGACTCTGAATCTGAGGTATAGCTGTGGTTCTGATGGGAGGAGGTGTTTATTTATTAATTTAACCCGGATATTGTATTTCAAATTTGTCAGAGGTTCATACTTGCCGTTACTATTATTATTTTCTATCAGAGTCTTAATTAGTTAAAACTAGTAGTTATACATGTCTTTGATCTGAGAAGGTAGCTCAACTAAAATGATTTCTTTCCATTTGAAGTAGCCCTCCCACCTCTTATTCTTCCTGAACTCCACTGGTCAAAGTTCTGCTTATCTTTCCAGAGTCTAATAAGTTCTGCTTCCTTGAGGGCATCTCCAAGTCCTGCCAGAATTAATCTTTGTGAGACCATTTGTCATAAAGAAATAATCTTTATGAGAACATGTATAATGTACGTCCTCAGATGCTGGATGTACTCTCCCTTAGGAGGAGGGACGGAGACCATGTGTAATTCATTTTGGAATTCCCTGTGATGCCTTACAGGTAGTAGATCGCTCAATAAATATTTGTGGTATTGAACTGAAAACATGTGAGTCTTTAGTAGGACTTCAGTGTAACAACCAAAGACTCATATTTTCACAATATTCACCTTTGGAAACCAGTCTGAAGGAGCTGCTTTCACTAGAATTGGTGAAATTAAAATATGGAAGAAAATAGATATTTTATTTCAAGTCCAAAGCATTATTCCAATTACAGACTTAAGACAGGTTAAGGAAATAAGTGCTTTGATGGAAATTCTCTCTGTTATTAATGAGAGGATTCCCTTGATTCCTACAGGAAGGAGAAGGGTGTCACCTATGATGTGGATACTGGCTAGCTTGTGTTAAAGCTCTAAGCCAGTGTAAAAGGACTGGAACTCTAACTGGGTAGGCTGCTTTCCATTTGCTGCTCCACTCAACTCTCTGCTCTCTTGCCCAGGAGGCTGACCTTCTCAGACTGCATCTCCTTTGTTCACCTGCCTGCAGCCTTCCAGGTGGGTTTCGCCAATAGAAAGCACCAGCTGGTCAGGAAGAAGAGGTAGGGGAATTCTTTTTCCCTTTCTTCCCTGTTTTTACATTGTATCACAGGCAGCAACTGGATTCCTCCACAATAACAACTCCTGCTGGGCCCCTTCTCTGTAACTGCTTTAGCTCTCCCAGGTCTCAGGGGAGGGAACAGGTCCTTCAGCATTGCTAACCTGTGGTGCTTTAACAACTGTGTTTCCTAACCTCTGCCTTCACCTCTATGACAAGTCCTTTCATTCATTTTTCTTTATTTGAAATATCCAGAGTTGATATTTTTGTTGTTGTTACAGTCACACCTTCCAAAGCAAAGACTTGATAAAAGATTAAATGCTTCTAAGCAAAGTCTTAATATTTTTATTTATAGGAGCTTTTAAAATTATTTTCTTTCTGTTTAAACTGGAATATAATTGCTTTACAATGGTGTGTTTCTGCTGTATAATGAAGTGAATTGGCTATATGTATACATAAATCCTCCACCTTGAACCTCCTCTCAACCCCACATACAAACTGAGCTCTCTGTGCTGTACAACAGTTTCCCACTAGCTATCTGTTTCACACATGGTAGGTTATTTATATCAGTGCTATTCTCTCAATTTGTCCACCATCTCCTTCCCCCACTGTGTCTACAAGGTTGTTCTCTATGTCTGTGTCTCTATTCCTGCCCGGAGACTTAACATTCTTCACCTAATAAGTCTTCATGAGGTCCCTCCTATGTCCCAAACCCTTCCTTAGGGGATGGCAGAATAGGCAGTAGACAGGAAAATATTGTTTGGATGTTTTAAAATATGATACCGTACTTTGTGTATTTCATTCCATAACATTTTTTGCTTCAAAATTATGATTGAGAGGTTCATACTTGTTTGTCTGTGTAGCACTAGTTCATGTCATTTTCATAACTTCTTCATTCTCCTGATGATGGATATTTAGGTTGTTGCACTTTTTTTTTTCTACTACAATTAATGCTAGCAATGACAGTAATTTCTGTACGCCTGTTTCACTCATTCAGTAAATAACATCAGAGCCTCTTCTCTGCCTATATTTCAGTATCATTTACAATGACATTTTTAGAGCATTTTCCAGTTTACAAAATGCCTTTAAATCTATTAAAGCCTCTCACTGACAAGACTAGGCTTATGCTGGGGTTTTCTGGGTCTCAAACCAAGGCTCATTACAGTGCTTTATGCTATGAAACCTCTTTATGTTTATAAACCCTTTCACCAATGTGAAATAACATCATCACTACTGAAAAGTACCTTTTGCAGTAGCTCAAAGCCCACTTGTTCTTTCTGTTTATCTTTCAAATAAGGCTTCAGATTCTACTGCTAAAGTTTCCCAAACCAAAGTATTACAAAAAATTTTCAATTTTCCATCCCGAGGTAAAAAATAGTTCCTTGCAATAACCTTGGCATTGCTGCCTTGTTAATGTGACTTTTTAGTGAGTTTCTCTGTAATCAAGATTTCCATGGATTTTTTTTTTTAGTTGAATTTTTACAACTATAAAATTAGTACAAGATTGTTATATAAGGATTTGGAAACTGTAAATGCAGAAAGAAGAAAAACTCACCCAGAAGAGAGCACTGTTATCATTGTGATGCATTTCTTTCCAGTTTTTTTTTTTTTTTTTAATATGTTTATATAGTTGGGCTTGTGCTGTTGATCCAGTTTTGTACCCTGCATTTTCCACTTAACTTGATAATGTAAGCTTTCCCTCTATGGACTTTTAGTGGCCAAAATTTACCCAGAAAGGAAGTCTGTGTCTCTAAGGAAGCTTATTCTCAGAAAGGAAAAAATTCTGTTCTTCACAAGGTTATGGGAAAAACGCCTCTGGTGGTTCAAGCTGTCCCTGAATAACTCTTTATTAAATGTGCAAGTAAACTTTCATGTTCTGTTGGAGTTTGGTTTCCATGAAGATAATGGCTGGAGTAAATGAAACATGTAAAATGTGTGTATATACCTCGTGTATGTACACGTGTGGGTATATACGTGTATATGTGACTAGATGTTTATACATACATACATACATACACATTCACACATATAGACACACACCCCTTAAGGAAGGAGTTGTGTAAAGACTTACCCTGCATTTTCCACTTAACTTGTAATGTAAGCTTTCCCTCTATGGACTTTTAGTGGCCAAAATTTACCCAGAAAGGAAGTCTGTGTCTCTAAGGAAGCTTATTCTCAGAAAGGAAAAAATTCTGTTCTTCACAAGGTTATGGGAAAAACGCCTCTGGTGGTTCAAGCTGTCCCTGAATAACTCTTTATTAAATGTGCAAGTAAACTTTCATGTTCTGTTGGAGTTTGGTTTCCATGAAGATAATGGCTGGAGTAAATGAAACATGTAAAATGTGTGTATATACCTCGTGTATGTACACGTGTGGGTATATACGTGTATATGTGACTAGATGTTTATACATACATACATACATACACATTCACACATATAGACACACACCCCTTAAGGAAGGAGTTGTGTAAAGACAGACATACCTACCACATTACTATTATTTTAGTATTTTGAAGTCATCTTTTTATGATTCTATGTTATCTTAATCTCAGGCTTCTCTCAGGAAGTGAAGTGAAGTGAAAGTCACTCAGTCATTTCTGACTCTTTGGGACCCCATGGACTATATAGTTCATGGAATTCTCCAGGCCAAAATACTGGAGTGGGTTGCTGTTCCCTTCTCTAGGGTATCTTCCCAACCCAGGTATCAAACCCAGGTCTCCCACATTGCTGGTGGGTTCTTTACCAGCTGAGCCACAAGGAAAGCCCACGAATACTGGAGTGGGAAGCCCATCTCCTCTCCAGTGGATCTTCTCGACCCAGGAATCGAACTGGGTCTCCTGCATTGCAGGCAAATTCTTTACCAGCTGAGTTACCAGGGAAGCCCTTCAGGAAGTGGGTGACGTAAGTATTAATGACAGCTTGGAGTCCAAGTTAATTTGTTACTGGAAGAACTAGTTATTCATTCCAGGAATTCTCCATTAATGTAACAAGACAACCTTTACCCATCAAGTGTTTTATTTATGATGAAGCTAATTAAGCAGATTTGAGTTTACAATGCAAATAATGGCAAATAATTAAGGTACACTATGCTTGTAGTATATGCAAAACAACTATTTCTTAAAAGGATAATTGCTTTACAGTTTTGTGTTGCTCTCTGCCATATATCAGCATGAATCAGCCATAGGTGTACACATGTCCCTTCCCTCTTGAACTTCGCTCCCACTCCCACCCCATCCCACCTCTCTAGGTTGTCACAGAGCACCTGATCTGAGCCCCCTGCATCATACAGCAAATTTCCACTTGCTGTCTGTTTTACATATGGTAATGTATGTTTCCATGCTACTCTCTCAAGTTGTCCCACTCTCTCCTTCCCCTACTGGGTCCACAAGTCTGTTCTCTATGTCTTCATCTGTATTGCTGCCCTTCGAATATGTTCATCAGTACCTTATTTCTAGATTCCATATATATGTGTTAATATACAATATTATTTTTTCTCTTTCTGACTGCTTCACTCTGTAGAATAGGATCTAGGTTCATCAACCTCATTAGGACTGACTCAAATGTTTTCTTTTTATGGCTGACCATTGTATATATGTACCACAACTTCTTTATCCCCTCATCTGTTGATAAATCTAGGTTGCTTCCATGCCCTTGTTGTTCAGTTGCTAAGTTGTGTCCAGCTCTTTGTGACCCCATGAACTGCAGCACGCAAGGCTTCCCTGTCCTTCACTATCTTCCATGTCCTAGCTATTGTAAATAGTGCTGCAGCGAACATTAGGGTACATGCAAATCTTTCAGTTATGGTTTTCTCAGGGTGTATGCCCAATAACAGGATTGTTGGATGTTATGGGAGTTCTAGTTGTACTTTTTAAAGTAATCGCTGTACTGTTCTCCATAGTGCCTGTATCATTTTACATTTTCACCAAGTGTGCAAGAGGGTTCCCTTTTCTTCACACCCTTTCCAGCATTTATTGTTTGTATATTCTTTTTGATGATGGCTGTTCTGATAAATGTGAGATGATACCTCATTGTAGTTTTTATTTACATTCCTCTAATAATGAGCGATGTTGAGAATCTTTTCATGTATTTATTAGCCATCTAGAATAACTATCTGAAAATGGAATTGAGTTTCCTCAATTCAGTGAACATGTTTATGATATAAACAGGAATCAAGTCAAGAAGTCTGCAAGGAAACTTTTTTTCATAATCCGTCTTCAGCTTTTAAAAAAGATACATCATAGTTGCCTATTTTAATTTACAAAATATGTAAGGGCATGAACTTCCCCAAGCAAGGTACAATATGCAATGTGAGGTTATGGAGTAGATTATTTTTTGGAAATATTTTTGAAGTGAAATGCTTTTGGAAAGTCACAGTTAATAATATTGGAAGTCATTTTCCAGTTTACCTGAATTCTCTGTAGCCTCCTGTTTGACTCCAGAGTGTGTAACAACTTCACCCCCATTGCCACAGAGGAGGTAGAAAACATTCCTTGATTCCCGGCTGGGATTCTGTACAGATGCCTGACAGGCTGGTCCCGAAGGGAATCATTCTTCTTCTCGTGGCCCCTGGGTGGCCAGTCCATCCCATCTCTAGGTCATTTTACAGGGATGAGCTGGGAGGCAGAGCTAGTTGTTACTTTCTGATGCAAGAACTCTGCTTGGCCCATGATTGGGATTGTTTGATGCAAGAGAAGTAACATTGGTAGTTACTCTATTAGAAGTGTCTATCCTTAGAAAACCCTAGTTGGGTAGCTTTTGCAAAAGGCTTATTCCAACCTTATTTCACCTTATTCCAAAAAGAGCAGTGGCAATGAGCTCCTCTTAGGTTTTGAGCAGCTTCATGCGTTTTGAACTTGACAACACTCTCAGGCTAGAAGCACATTTCTTGCTTCCTGCCCTGGGGGTTCTCTGCCCTTGAGAACCTACTTGGCACTCAGTATTCAAAACAGAGTATTGGGGAGTTAAAAAGCCCTGTTGGGCAAGCGTTGACCAACACTTGACATGTGCTTCTTTTCCCTTTTCTTTATGGGGAGTCCATTTGATAAGGTTACTGAACACCTAGCAGCTGGTAGTGTTGGCCAACTCAGTATCACATCTTTGAATTGGTCCTTTTTCCTTTCTTGTTTC
>SJYC01058415.1:0-10225 GCA_006408675.1 Madoqua kirkii | reverse complement strand
CTATAGTTCCCTGTGCTGTACAGTAAACCTTTTTTGCTTGTTGCATATTTATATTTTAAAATTAGAAATCTAGCATTCTATTCATACTAAGTCAAAGAGGAATCAAAATGTCTTAAATTTTTAGTTAGGCAAAAATTCATAAGTTCTCTGAAATATATATATTATACATATTATTTATGTATATGTATACAGAAGTGTTTCTACTTTGCTTGATAAAACTTGAGAAAGAACATCAAAAGGAAAAAAAGAGATGGAGAAATCGGAAAGCGTAAGATCAGGTACATTCTTAATGGAATTGAGTAAGCTGCATTCCTCTTTTGGATTTGTTGCTGTTCTCTGGTTGCACTTTCTTCACAGAAGCCTGTGTGTGTCCTTTCTCATTTCTGTGTGAATACCCATAAGCATTAAAAAAAGTCCTTTCCTTGTATTACTTCTTTCTCTCTGTTGGGATTGGTTCTTCTCTTCATTCGTCTTAGTCTTTCTCATTTATCCAACCTCAGCACCAATATAACGCACTTGCCTCAGCCTAATTGTTTATTGCCTTTAGAAAACAGTTGTTCAGGTCTCTAACAGGGTGACATTATTCAAGCCAGTCCTCTATATACTTAGGCAAATGTGGTCCAACTTCTAATTATGACTTTCCTGGCAGCCTGACTCTTCGTAGAGAAGACCTGTTATCTGTTTTATGATGGAAAAATGTTAGCCTTGACTCCTTGTCTTAGAGGAACTGGGGATCTGTATCTATGAAGATCCTAACATTTAGCCATCATTTTATTAAGAGGGGCTTTTTCTCTTCATTCGTCTTAGTCTTTCTCATTTATCCAACCTCAGCACCAATATAACGCACTTGCCTCAGCCTAATTGTTTATTGCCTTTAGAAAACAGTTGTTCAGGTCTCTAACAGGGTGACATTATTCAAGCCAGTCCTCTATATACTTAGGCAAATGTGGTCCAACTTCTAATTATGACTTTCCTGGCAGCCTGACTCTTCGTAGAGAAGACCTGTTATCTGTTTTATGATGGAAAAATGTTAGCCTTGACTCCTTGTCTTAGAGGAACTGGGGATCTGTATCTATGAAGATCCTAACATTTAGCCATCATTTTATTAAGAGGGGCTTTCCTGGTGGCTCAGATGGTAAAGAATCTGCCTGTAATGCAGGAGACCTGGGTTCAGTCCCTGGATTAGGAAGATCCCCTGGAGAAGGGAAAGGCTACCCACCCCAGTATTCTTGTGTGGACCATCCCATGGACAGAGGAGCCTGGCCAGCTACAGTCCATGGGGTCCCAAAGAGCTGGACATGACTGAGTGACTAACATTTTCCACTTGATTAAGAATAACAGTCATTTATAGAGTGTTGTCTGTTTGCCAGAGACATAACATATATATTATCTCTTTCAAACACTTTGAGGAGTAATTACTATTACTCCATTTTATAAAGAAACAGACTCAGCCAGTTAGAATAATTTCCCCAAAGTCACCTAAACAGTAAATTCAAAACTAAGGTTTGAACCTTGGACTGTTGGAGGCTCCAAGTCATAGCTTCTGAATGGCTTCCATGGCTTGACAAAAGATGAAGAAATACTGCAACACTTCAAAAAAGCTCAATTTTTTTTTCTTAAGAGTTTCTCAGCTTGAAAAAGACAGTGTTTTCAAAAGTAGCATTTGGCATAATTCTCATCGTCCCTCATGTACAATACTATTTTAAGATACCAGGACTTGTTTACTGGCAGAAAGCTTTTATAGAATTTGAAGAGCTCTCTTGCAAATAGATGGATCTATAATCTTGTGGAGAGAGAGGGGCAAAGTTTTTTGTTTGTTTGTTTTAAATGAAGCTGAAGTTGGAGTGTATCTCCAGGGAACTATTCTTGGTGAATTAGAATAAATATTGCAAGAATATTACTTAAAGTGAGACTTAGACAATTTGGGTAACGGAAGATCTTTATCAAGATCTGCAAGGGTTAATCAGATACTATAGTATGGTGGAGTGAGGGAGAGGTTATAGGCCAAAGAGTTTTAGGATTTATATATTTATTTATGTATTTCCTATGGGAAAAATGGGTAGCCTACTTGTCAGCTAAAATCCTTATTTTGGACAGACATCCTGGCATAATGTGTGCTAGCAAAACAAACAACCATATGTACACAAAACCAAACAAGAAGTGGGGAGGAGATGCAAATATAGGGTTAAATAAATTCTGTTACACATAAAATGAAATCTGTTCTGCCCCACAGTCAATTGCCACTCCCATTGACTTCTAAGCCACTCCCATAGGCTACTAATGTTTTATTCCAGGCATTTGGGCCCCAGCAGAAGCCTTATCATGAAAAATCTGCCTTAACTCTGTGTTTTGTTATAGCCCTAATTAGCAAGCAACTTCCTAGAATCCTCCCATAACCTCCCATTTCTGAAGATTTCTCTTGCAACTTGACTTGCACTCCCTCTACTGGCAGATCCAACTATTTTACCCAATTATTGTGGATTTCACCATTGCCAAAATCACATGATGCTTACTAAGTACCAAAAAAACCTTTCTCTTTAACTTGTTTTGCTATTAAGAGAGTCACAGGGTGAAAAGGAAGATTTTTCATAACGGACTTTCAACCTACAGGAAACCTTCCATGGAAGATGACTTCCTTTATTCAGGTTCATTCCGTAATTGTACAGAATAACAATGCTCTAGGCAGAAGGCCAAATTAAAATTCATACCCAGTAGAGCTATAATTTTTTAGTTCTAACAAACCACATCTTTCTCTTTGGATGTAAATGACCTCTCTTTCTACTCTGAAATTTTGCCACTTAAGATTTACCCAGTAGGAATGTTAAAGTAGATTAAAAAACAAATCTCTTCAAATCTATTTCAAAGATAAATGCCTCTTACAATTCTTGTCATCAGATGTGTACTACTCAGTGGATTCATATGTGCCTGAGGCATTGTTGATGATGCTTGGGGGTGGGGAGAGTTTTTATTTCTATGTTATATTCTCCTCTCCCTCTCCTAACATTTTCAGTAAATGGGGATGGATTAGTAGTTAGAATCTCTCTCCTTTCCCAGTACTGGACACAGAGAAGGTGAATGTTCTCTCTACAGAACCCTCTTTTGAAAAGTGTAGCTCCTTCTTTTCAGGGAGGAGAAGTAAGGGAAAACCAAAGTAACAGCATCCTTTAAAATGGTTTATAATTTCACATGTATGCAATCATAAGAAATATATGTATTTCCAAGTTTCTGACACAGACCTCCTAGTTGTTCAGTTGCTCAGTAGTATCTGACTCTTTGTGATCTTGTTCTGCAGCATGCCAGGCTTCCCTGTCCTTTACCATCTCCTGGAGCTTGCTGACACTCATGATCACTGAGTTGGTGATGCCATCCAAACATCTCATCCTCTCTTGAAGGAATTAGGTTAAAATTTTAATAGGTTAAAATTTTAAGTCTCCTTTGTTCTAAAACCCCAGAGGCAGGCCATACCTCATGGAAAATAGCCTTCCCCTTATCTGGTGACTCATGGCCTCCTGATCCTTGAAAAAGCCCCTCTATAGTGGTGAGTTTTTCTATTAATCCTTAACTGATGACTTATAGCCTAGTTTCGTGGCCCTTACAAGAGACCCCCCCCGGCGATGTATTTTCTGTTAGACTTTTCTGGGTAGCTGTTTTTCTGAAGACTGGCCAACCGCCTCGGGGTGGTCAGCCAGCCGTTTCAACCTGATAACCTGCAGACCTATCCCCTTAAAGGTTAAGCCTTGCCCACCAATCAAACGTCCTCACCCCACCTGTACCTGCCTATGGCCCCCAATCACGTTGTTTTCAGTGTCCTAACCCTATTCCCACCTACTTGTGATTTTTCTGTATAAAATTTCCTGTGACCAGAGCTCTGGGTTCGTTCCTCCTCGGAGGTGACTGAACCCCGGCGCCCCGGTTCAATAAATCCTCTTGCGGTTTGCATCGAATTCAAGACTTGGTGATCTGTGAAGTGACGGTTCCGGTGATTAGGCCTTCTCCGGGTCTAACACTCTCACCCACTTCTCCTCTTGCCCTCAATCTTTCCCAGCATCAGGGTCTTTTCCAGTGAGTTGGCCCTTCACATCAGGTGGCCAAAGTATAGGAACTTCAGCTTCAGCATCAGTCCTTCCAGTGAATATTCAGGATTGATTTCCTTTAGGATTGACAGACCTCCTAAAACCCTTGCAAATAGAGATGCTAGGAGACTCTTTTATTCTAACATTTAGTCTTTGACCTTAGTTACTGACACAGAGCTCCAAAATCCCTTGAAATTTCCTAGGTGTTAGTAGTGTTTTTTGTTCTAATGAATTCACTCTTGTTGGCTCCTGTATGGGGACTGGTTAACAGAAAGATGAAGCCATTATTAGAAGCTTTGAATCTTCGACCCAACCTCAATTTGCAAGAAAGGGGAGTGTGGCTGGAAGTGGAGCTAATAATTGATTATGCCTAATGTGATGAATCCTCTATAAAAGTCCCAGTGGTGGACTTTCCTGGTGGTAAGACTCTGGGCTTCCACTGTACGAGGCATGGCTTTGATGCCTGATGGGGGAACTAAGATCCTGAATGCTGCGTGGCAGGACCAAAAAAACATCCCAATAATATGGGGTTTGGCGAGCTTTCAGGTTGTGGAACATATTCATGAACAGGGAATATGGTGCATCTCAGCTTCACAAAGGAAGAAGCTTCTATGGTCAGAGCCCTTTCAGTCCTCGGCCTATATACCTCTCATGTATGTTTGTGCTCAGTCGTGTCCAACTCCTTGTGACCCACAGACTGTAGTCTGCAAGGCTCCTCTGTCCATGGGATTTTCTCAAATACTAGAGTGGGTTGCCATTTCTTCCTCCAGGGAATTTTCCCAACCCAGCGATTGAATCTGTGTCTCTTTTATCTCTGGCGTTGGCAGGCAGGTTCTTTATTACTGAGCCACCATGTACCTCTTACTCAGCTGTTTATTTTTTATGACATCCTTCATTACATAGTAAATTGGTAAACATAAGTGTTACCTTGATTTTTGTGAGCGATTCCAGCAAATGGTCAGATCCAAGCAGGGAGGTCTTGGGAGCTTCTGATTTGAAGTCAAGCCAGATAGAAGTTGTGGGTAGCCTTGGGACTTAGTACTTGTGATTGGTTTCGATATGGAGGACAATCTTATGAGACTGAGCCCTTGACATGTGGGTCTGTGCAAACCCTGATTAAGGTCAGAATTGAGTTGTAGGGTACCCAGCTGATGTTATGGAATTGCTTGATGTGTGGAAAACCCACACCTCTGGGGTCAGAAGTGTTATGTTTGGTAGTATTGTGGGGGTAAAGGAGAAACGTTCAGGGTGTGTTTCTTTCAAACACTGAGTGATTGTTCTGTTTTATTTGATGTTTTCTGTGGAGTTTGAGTATTAAATAAAATGTCTTCTTTGAAAGGAGTGACTATGAGATATGTTGAATGCCATTTTTCTCATCTTGTTGTTCTTTCTCAAGCACTGTGATTTCTTACTTGAATTTCTGTCTTCCACATAATAAAAATGTAGAAATAAAGATCGTGTAAAACTTCCTTTCACTCTAGATAACAGGTGACTAAAAGGCCTTATTTCATAAATATGAATGCAGTTTTTAATCTTGGTTGAAAATCATACTTTTCTTCTTTCCCATTAAATTAATTGAGACTTTTGCTACAGCAAAGGCAAGATGCAAATAATTAAATCCAAATGAGAACTTGCCCAAGAAAATATTTTTTAAACAATAAAAATAAAAATTGACTAATAATCTAACATTTGTGTTGCATTTTCTATTTAGCAAGATAAAGTGTACTGATGATAAATACTTATAAAACTGTGGCCCAAAGAAGAATTTTCTGATATAGAAGGAATTTCCCCAGAGGCAGGAGCATAGTTTTAATTTGAGATAAAAAAGCATTATCATAAAACAGACTCCCTTCTGTTCTCACAGAAATTGATGATCAAAAGAATTTTAGAAGTAGTGAAGGACAGGAAAGCCTAGTCTGCCACAGTCCATGGGGTTGGGTCTCAAAGAGTTAGACACATTGAGCGACTGAACAATAGCAACAACAACGGGCAATAGGTCTCAGTATGAGAAAAGGGCATATGCTAAATGCCTTTACTTGGGTCATTTTGGGGTTGGGAAGATTCAGTTTGTTATATTTGTTGTTAAATTCTCCTTCCTTCTCACCTGCTTGAAATTTTCTGTCCTTATTTACAGTTCAGTTCAGTTGCTCAGTCGTGTCCGACTCTTTGCAACCCCATGAATTGCAGCACGCCAGGCCTCTCTGTCCATCACCAACTCCCGGAGTTCACTCAGACTCGCGTCCATCGAGTCAGTGATACCATCCAGCCATCTCATCCTCTGTCATCCCCTTATCCTCCTGCCCTCAACCCCCCCAGCATCAGAGTCTTTTCCAATGAGTCAGTTCTTCGCATGAGGTGGCCAAAGTACTGGAGTTTCCGCTTTAGCATCATTCCTTCCAAAGAAATCCCAGGGCTGATTAGGCAGGCAGGTAGGCAGGCAGGCTAGGGTCCGTGGGTCAGGAGTTCGAGTCCTTGTTTTAGGTGGCCATTAAGAATGATTGAGCTTAGTTGATAATTAGACTAAATGATTCTTCCTTGGGAGTCATTCATTAACAGTACCAGGTTTTATGGTAGCAGGACTCAACCCAAAAGGACTTTTCTGAATCTTCTGAAAGACAAGTTCTCATGTCTGCTGAAGGTGATTGAAGAAGACTGGCCTTTCAGAATGCTTCAGTGCTGTGTGCAAGAAATGTGAAGTGACTAGAAGGTATAGAAATAGTGGAACAAAATAGTGTATGCCTACTTTTTCTGCCCAGTGAATGTAAAGGACATCTCATTTCTCTGTCCTGCATTCATGTTATGGGGGATTGCTCCTCCTGCATTCTGTGGTCCTGGTGGGATATAGATTGTGAAACCTCACCCATGATACTAGGGGTGGGGCTTTGGTAGTAGGCACATGACTCAAGCTAAGCCAATCAAGGTCTTCTTCTGGAAGTTTGGATCATTAGAGGTGGTATCAGCTAGAAAGGGGATTGGGATTGGGCCATCTGATGGCTGGAGCTGAGGCAGCTGTCACTGAATTGCTGTTCCTCAGGTCCTTGGGAGTTTCCCTGATTCCAATCTTTCTGGTGGCTGTGGTGTTCAGTGCTTCTTTCATAATGCTGACTACCCCAGTTAGCATTATATTGATTACATTAATATTAGCATTAGTTAGCATTAATATTTTTAATAAGCCCATTTTTCTTGTTTAATATGACAAGATCAATTCCCATGGTTTACCATTAAAAAAAACCCCCCAAAACCCCCAAAACTCAATTAATAGGTTCAGGTCGAACAGCAATTTCTGTATCAGAAATTAAATTGAGTGTATGCATGAGAGAAAGAAATTCTATGGTACAATGGCTCTAAATTGTCAGTAGCTTATCTGCAAGCCCGGTTGGCATATATCACCTTGCAGTTCTGCATCATGTGGTCTTTGCAGCTCTGAAGCTCAGTCAGTGAGACCAGAGAAGCTAGTGAGGCAATGGAGCCAGTGCCATGTTTCCCAGTGTGTTCTAAGAAATACTGAAATACTTGAGAAACTGCAAACAGAAACATTGTGTAGCTAAATAAAAGGAGAAACAACTTACCTTTTAAATGTTTTATGGAGATTTATGTAAGTCTCTGAGTTGCATGGGAAAGGAAAGTGTTAACCTTTTGTCTAACCCAGCATTTCCTAAGCTTGTTTAACTATAAAATCCTTTTCCTGCAAAATGCCTATTGATATCTCTTGGAACTAGAATTTTGTAAAATGTATTTGGGAAAAAGGTGTAGAGGAATTAGAAATTTAGATATTTAAACATTTATTTGGTAGATATTTAAACATTTATTTGGTAGATTGCTTTGGTAGATGAATTTTTACTTTATTCTCTTTTTTTCCTAAAACAGTATTTCATCTTTAATCATATGATTATTTTTGATAATGATTTGGAGTATTTTACTGAGACCTTATTTGAGTCATTTGAATGACTATTTGATTCAATGGCTATTATGATTTCAAACACTCAAACACTAATTCTACCTTTCTTGAGGGAGACAGATAAATTCTTTCAAAGATCACTAGCTCAAAGGATGGCACCCCACTCCAGTACTTTTGCCTGGAAAATCCCGTGGATGGAGGAGCCTGATAGGCTGCCGTCCATGGGGTCGCTAAGAGTCAGACATGACTGAGTAACTTCACTTTGACTTTTCAGTTTCATGCGTTGGAGAAGGAAATAGCGACCCACTCCAGTGTTCTTGCCTAGAGAATCCTGGGAACGGGGGCGCCTGGTAGGCAGCCGTCTATGGGGTCGCACAGGGTCGGACATGACTAAAGCGACTTAGCAGCCCAAAGGAAACAAGTTCCAATTTCATTACTCTAAATGTATATTTTAAAATTTTGGACTTTGAGTGAATTTATCACTTCTTAATGGGAATAAAATGAGCTATGTCAGCTAGAACAATGATTCTCAACCTGGGGCAATTTTTTCCTCCAAAGGACATGTGGTAATGTTTGTAGATGGTTTTTGGTTGTCAGAACTGAGTTAAAGGGAATGCTACTTGCATCTAGTGAGTAGAAAGGATGCTCTAAGCATTGTACAATAGAATGACAGATCCCCACAGCAAAGAGTTGTTCAGCCCAAAATGTTAAATGGGGCTGAGATTGAGAAACCCTGAGGAATGCAAGTGTTCCTGTAGAAGATGGAGAGAGCTCTTTAAGGTATTACCATATTCTTAACCAATTAGGTTCAATGATACACTCCCCATAGGCTTTGTGGCATTATCTAAGTCTAGACTTTGTCATTAACTGAAATTTGACCTGTGCAAATCACTTGAGGGCTCAGTTTCTTTTCCTGAAAAAAAAAAAAAATTAGATGAGATGATTGAGAGGTTTCCTGTGATGTTGTGATTCATGAAGAACAATCCTGAGTCTTAAACACTTGTAATGTGAGATAAACGACATTGGGCTTAACCGCTGGGACATTTAACCTTGTAGAGTCGGTCTGCATCCAGTGATGTTGCCACCTTGTGCCTGGATGTATCTGATACAGTTATGTAGTGATTATGGGCAGAGGGATAAAAGGCTCAGGTCTCCCAGAGAACCTCATCAACTATTGCTACCCTCATCCCTTAAGTGAAAGCTCTGATCTCAGCCCTATCCTCAAACTACACCCAACTTCTCTCCAGGTTCTCCTCTCTTGTTATACTCAGTCCTAATCTCTATGTGAGTATAAATCCCCATTTCACATCCTCATCTTTCTCATGAGCACTGATTGCTGCTGCTGCTGCTCAGTCGTGTCCTACTCTTTGCGACCCCATGGACTGTAGACCACCAGGCTCCTCTGTCCATGGGATTTTCCTGGCAAGAATACTGGGGTGTGTTGCCATTTCCTCTTCAAGGGGATATTTCTGACCCAGGTATTGAACCCATGTCTCCTGCATTGCAGGTGAATTCCCTGCTGAGACACCAGGGAAGCCTGAACATTGATTCCCAATGGTTTTTCAGGCTTCTCCACATGGATGATAGTGATAATGAGGGCGATGATAATAATCATAGTTAAAAATAGCTAACATTGTTGATGTCTTGCTGTGATCCAGGTATTGTACCAAACTCTCTCATTAGCTTAATAAGTAACTTGTTCAATATCAAGCAATTAGTATATGGTAGATCTAGGACTCAACACTGATAGGGTTCAAAATTCCACATGTCCTAATAGATTGATCAGTTTCTCTCTTACACAGTTCCTCTCGCTGTGTTCCCTATAATGATAGAATCCATTAACTATTAGTAGAATGGAGTTATCTCATATCCTTATATTTGCAACTAATTGGTTTCCAAGAATTTAACACAATTCATCTTTTCTTTTCCCCAACCATTTTCCCGTCATTGCCTTGTCTCTACTGCACATCTTCATGACTCCCCATCTATAACCAACTAACAAAATGTCTTGCTTTTATTATTATTTTTTAATGTTTTTGCCTGCACTGTGCACCATGCAAGATCTTAATTCCCCAAACTCATGCTTCCTGCAGTGGAACTAAGGGTCCTAACCACTGAACTGTCTGGGAATTCCCAATGACCTACCTTTAAACTTTTCCTCTTGATTGTTATTTCTGCAACCTTACTTTTCTTTGTGTAACAGAAATCTAGTCACTTCCTGCCAATCTCAAGAACTTAACAGGAGCGGAAGATA
>SJYC01058414.1:0-10218 GCA_006408675.1 Madoqua kirkii | reverse complement strand
ACGCAAGTCTGAGTGAACTCTGGGAGATGGTGATGGACAGGGAGGCCTGGTATGCTGCGATTCATGGGGTTGCAAAGAGTCGGACACGACTGAGCGACTGAACTGAACTGATAGTGGTTTCTTATAGTTGTTCTAATTTGCATTTCCCTGATGGCATATAATGTGGAGCATCTTTATATATGCTTATTTGTCATCTGTGTATCTTCTTTGTTGAGGCATTTGTTTGGTCTTTGGTCCATTTAAAAAAATTATTATTATTGTCTTTAAAAAAATCTTTGTGTATTTTGGATAATAGTCCTTTATCAGATTTGTCTTTTGCAAATATTTTCTCCCAGTCTGTGGCTTGTCTTATTATTTTCTTGACTGTGTCTTTCACAAAGCAGAAGTTTTAATTTCAATTTTAATGAAGTTCAGCTTATCAATTATTTCTTTCATAGACCATGCCTTTGGTGTTTTATCTAAAATGTCACTGACATACCCAAAGTCTTTCTGGGCTTTCTCCTATGTTATCTTCTCGAAGTTTTATAGTTCTGCATTTTATATGTAGGTCTGTGATCCATTTTGAGCTAATTTTTATGAAACATGTAAAGTCTGTATCTAGATTTTTTCTTTTTGGTATGTGGATATTCAACACCATTTGTTGAAAAGACTATCTTTGCTCCTTTGTCAAAGATGAGTTAACTATATTTATGTGTGTCTATTTCTGACTCTATTCAGTTCCAGTTTTTTCCTCCTATAAATTCCTATTCTCTGTTCTGTCCCTAGCCCAGAGGAGAGGGTTAGCTTTGTTTATGATACTGAATATGTTGTCCAACTCTCATGTCACTGTTTTCAACATAGTATACCATATATATTGTAAAGGATCGTCACTTAGGACTTATCAAATTTTCACCAGAATTCAAGGTCCTTGATGAAATATACAAGTAGCATGGTTGTTCTCCTTAAGAAACCAAAGGAAGAATAATATCCTCAAGAACATCTTGTGTCTACTTTTTCTCCCCAAATTATCTAGATTGTATGAAACAGATAAGGATTTTTCAGGAATACTTAAAGAGAGGGACAGATTCTGTTTCTTTTTCTTTCTCTGCCTATTTCTTTCTGTATTTTGTCTCCATCTGTTTGATCTTTGTCTTGCATTTACAATAATATTCCTCTTGTGGTACATTTGCATATGTGGATTTATTTCCAAAAAACATGTCCTAAAACTGTAAGGTTTTCAGTTCACATTTTATATAAGCTTCAATCGGCATTCATATAAATTTGTAATTACTCTCAATGGAGACACTTTTAAAAAGACATACCTGGGAGTTGGGAGAGTAAGGAGGAGGAAAACCAGGTAGCAAAACAGGAGCAGCAGTTTTTGCTGTGCATCCCTGGGTAAGAGCCAGGAAGCTGAGCCAAGATGCACCTGAGCCAGAGGGCAACTCTTCTGCTTATGAGCAGGAGGAGGGAGCTGGCAAGGTGAGAGAAACAGTTGGAGCTAGGGCCTGGGGTACTGAGACCTTCTGATATATTTCCAGTCTGGAAGGTTCATGATGGCAATAAGGCTGTAAAACCCAGAGCAGGAATGGGAAATCTGAGAAATGCCAATTTAGTTATAGGGTAAAATAAATAATTTATAAACAGTTTACTCAGAAAGTTTTCATCTAAAGGTTCAGACTGTTAGTGGCCTACTTAATACTGGTCTCCCTTATATCCTTAATAAACAGAACCTTCTCTTTGATCAGAGTGACAGTACATAAAGGAAAACTGTATTACTGAGCATCCTCTGCAGTTAGGGGTAGACATGTGACTAATTCTGGCTAATGGGTATAGGGGAAGTTACTGAGTAGAGGCTTCATGGAAAGCACCTTCAAAAGGGAGCTAATGCAGTCTGCAAGCTTCTTTTGCCCTTCCCCTTTCCTGTCTAAAATAGAGTTGTATGGAATTCCCTGGTGGTCCAGTGGTTAGGACTCTGCTCTTGCAATGCCAGGGCCTGAGTTCAGTCACTGACTGGGAACTAAGATCCTGGCAGTGTGGGCAAAAATAAAAATGGTAAATGTGGTGAGCTTAGAACGTATGTGCTGAGGATAATAGAGAGAAAAATTGGAAGCTGAAATACTAATGGCACCCTGATGCCACCACATAGGCTAGGGAATTAGGGAATGCCTGTTTCTTTCCTTTTATTTTCTTTAACATCTGAGAACAGCTGTGTCAAAGATGAATGTAATTTCTAATGGAGAGAGATCCTCCATCTCTTAAGCCATCTTTAGAAATGGGAAGGAGAAAGCTTCCAGTCTGAGTCATAAAATCATAAGGGCGTTTAACCTTGAGTATAGGACCAGTTAATCTTTTTCTTTCAGGTTAGAAATCTCTGTTTTTCTTTGACATTATTAAAAAAATATCCAAGTAGTAGTTAAAACAAGAAATTAAAACTAAAGTGTACAAAATGAAAAGTGAGAATATCTTCTGATTTCACCCTCCAGAGTAACCACTGTTAACTGGGTTCTGTATTTTTCAAAACATCTTCTCTTCCTCTTTGTATATAAAACATAAACTAATTAAAATGTATTCTTGATTAACATATTTTCTACAAGGAAAATAAATTTGTAAATCTCTTGAGAGGAGAACGTGATACTGAAAAATGATTGTGACAATCAATAAGTGCAAGTAACTATATGGGGAGTATTATACCATGTTAAGATATGTAGAAGTCCATTGATGATAGTCTCATTTTGCTGAACGATGATTTCAAACCCAAGTTCCTCATTGTCAGCACATAGTGTGATTTTTTTTGCCCAAGGTAATTTCCTTGTACCTTGATGGGAGGTTATTGTTCCCAGAAGGGCAGGATTCTGAATAGGTAATAGTTTGGATTCTGTATTTTCTATTGTTCCTTGAAATAAGACTGCATTTTATTTGACTTGTACTCCCCAAAGCTAGCATTGTTATTGTTTAATTGCTAAGTCATGTCTGACTCTTTACAACTCCATAGTCTATAGCCTGCCAGGCTCCTCTGTCCATGGGATTCTCCAGGCAAGAATACTGGAGTGGGTTGCCATTTCCTTCTTCAGGGATCTTCCCAGCCCAAGGATCAGACCAGAGTCTCCTGTGTTGGCAGGTGGATTCTTGACCACTGAGCCACCTTGGAACTCCCAAAGCTAGCACAGGACCTAGTATAAGATATGTCTACGTGTGCTTCTGCCACTAAGAGTTCTATTCAGAAAATGTGGAGAACCAGACAGAGGTAGAGAAACCCAGGAAAGAGTTCCAGTTATTGTTCTCCCAGTTATTGTTCTGAGACAGGAGTGGCAGTGAGAAGATAAAATTGGGACAGTGAGAAAATTCATATAGGAGTAATTCCTTCTGAAGTTCCTTTTTTTGGTGTGTGTGTGGCCAACTGTATAAATATGCATGGGCTTCCCTTGTATGTAGCTTAGTCAGTAAAGAAGCTTTCTACGATGCAGGAGACCAGGTTTGATCCCTGGGTTGATAAGATTCCCTGGAGAAGGAAGTGGCAACTCACTCCAGTATCTTGCCTGGAGAATCCCATGGACAGAGGAACATGGCAGATTATAGTCCATGGGGTTGCAAGAGTTGGACACGATTTAGCGACTAAACCACCACCACCATATGTATGTAAAAATGCACGAGAAACTATACACATACAGAGGACTCTGCAGATCAGAGACTCTTTACTTTCAGTTTCCAATTACATCAGCTCATCTGGTAGTTGATTATTGGTGTATTTTTTGGTTCTATGTTACAACTATACTTCTACTCTCTATCCCCTGCCTTCAGGGCACATTCTTAATTCTTACTTGGCTTTTTACTCAGCAAATTATCCAGTAAACACACAACAGTAAGTTACCACTCATGTTTCTACAGAATATTTTGATTTTTAAAAACAGCCCATATAGTTAATACTAAGTTTTTAGAGCAGACCATATAGGTGTAATTCCATCTTGCAAGAGCTAGAAGGTTAATTTCAAGTTGGATAGACTTTTTTAGTTTTTCATTTATGAGTTCAATTCCTTTTTTATATCAATGAACTTTTCATATTTCTTGGTTTCTGTGGGTTCATGCTGAGTTAAAAGAAATTTCATGCCACCATTCATTCAACAGTTTTACTTTTCCATTTTTACTTAATGTAGCAGAAAAAACACAGAATCTTTCAATCAAGGAAACCTGAGACATCAAAGGACATTTGATATTCATGGTTTGAATTTCATGATTTTAGAGGAAATTGTTCCCTAATGAAAATTATTCAGAATGGGCTGCTTGAAAATGTAGCAATGGAACCACTTCTGCATGTATTCAGGAAGCTGCTACATTCCATTTGCAGATTTATATTCAACATTTTAATTTAATATTTAAGAGATAGTTTAGGGGTATCGTATCTCTCATGTTTATCTTTGCTAAAAAGAAATCTGAGGACTTCCTCGTTGGGTTGACGAAGTGTATAATGAAATCAATTCTTTCCAGCAAATGGCTCTCAGAGGTCATCTCTTGAGAAGACAAAAAACAAAAGCTATAGGAGAGGTATCAGTATCAGTTCAGTTGCTCAGTTATGTCCGACTCTTTGCAACCCCATGGACTGCAGCCTGCCAGGCTCCTCTCTCCATGGGATTTTCCAGGCAACAGTATTGGAATGGGTTGTCATTGCCTTCTCTGAGTCTGTGCTATAAGCATGGTTTTTTATCAGTGAATTTCCAAAGTTGCACTTCCTCAGCTCTTTCACCTCTGATTCCTTGTGTTAAACCCTCTATCCTTGGGGTATGTAGAGTGGCTACTGTTTTCTAGACTTGATCTTGGCTGACATGCTTTTCATGTGGGTTACCTCAACTTTATTGGAATTTATATGGAATATCAGACTTCCTCACTTCCCTAACATTTGGCCACAGAGGTTTTTGGAATTCTCCAGGATGATGGCAGAACTTAGAAGAAGTTCAGGAGCTGATACATAAAGTTGAATGAACAGGAAATTGGGAAATGGCAGCTTGAGGAGGACCAGAAGGTGGTGTGGGGCTGCAGAAAAGGGTTAGGATGTTCTGAGCAAAGAAACCTGTGATCTGAGTCACAGGACAAGTCTTATATCTTGTGGCTTAGATGGTAAAGAATCTGCCTGCAATGTAGAAGACCTGGGTTCAATCCCTGGGTCAGGAAGATCCCCTGGAGAAGAGAATGGCTACCCACTCCAATATTCTTGCCTGCAGAATACCATGGACAGAGAAGCCTGGTAGGCTACAGTCCAGGGTTGCAAAGAGTTGGATACGACTGGGTGACTAACATTTCACTTCACTAGAGAGTAAGAGACCATCCTGAGAAATTTACCTCCTAAGGTAAATATTTACATTTCAGAAGAGGAATGAAACCTAGTATCATGGAGATATTCCAGAGATTGTTAATTTGTAGATCCTTAACTTCTTCCTGGATCTTCCCAGGTGGCATTAGTGGTAAAGAACCTGCCTGCTGATGCAGGAGATGCAAGAGATGTGGGTTTGCTCCCTGAGTCAGGAAGATTCCCTGGAGAAGGGAATGGCAACCCACTCCAATATTCTTGCCTGGGGAATCCCATGGACAGAGGAGCCTGTTGGGCTGTAGTCCATAGGGTCACAAAGAGTTGGACATGACTGAAGTGACTTAGCACACATGCATGACTTCTTCCTGTAGACATTTATTTATATTTCAAAGGACCAGAACTCAGGACTCATTCTCTTCTCTCATTCAGTCTATGTTAGGGAGAAACATTTTTTCTCTCTCATGAGGGAAAGGGGACAGCTGCTCTTATCGTAGGTAAACTCGCAGATTCATGTTTTGGGTTCCTTGCCTATCATATTGATCCTAGTACAGGTAGGCTGACATTCTTCCCCAATGAGAAGAATTGAGACAGAGGAAAACTGATGTGGTTATTGCTATAAGTAATATAATAACTCTGCTCGAGAAAACTTGTGTATACTTTCAGGATAATTTGAACAAATATAGATACCAAAAACTTATCAAGTGCTAGAATCAGATGATTTGAGCTTCAAGGGTGGCAGTGGAGGTTTTGAAATACAAATAAGAACAACATGGAGAAAGCCCCAAGGAGGCTGCCAAGCCTGATCTCAGGGATTGGGGAGGATAATGGCAATGAGCAGTTTCCTCTTGAGGGCTATGAGAGAATTTTGTACAATCAGTTCAGCTCCAATGGAAGAAGTCTTACTGAATGAGAGGCTTCAGATTTCAAATGGAATTTTTCCTCATCTTTACTGGGAAGAAGCATACATAGTGGTAACAATTATGCAGATTGGATTAGAAATGCAACTCCACCCATTATTCATTTGAAAGTGAAAGTGAAGTCACTTGGTCGTGTCCAACTCTTTGTGACCCCGTGGACTGTAGCCTACCAAGCTCCTCTGTTCATGGGATTCTCCAGGCAAGAATACTGGAGTGGGTTGCCATTTCCTTCTCCAGGGGATCTTCCCGACTCAGGGGTCGAACTCGGGTTTCTCACATTGGAGGCAGACGCTTTAACCTCTGAGCCACCAGGGAAGCATGTTTATTGAACATGTATTATATACAAGGCTACTCTGCTATGTGCTGAGTAGAAGGATGATCTCTGCCCTCATGGAGCATACAGTCTTACTGCAAAAACCAGACAATATAACCACAAACAAAGGAGTAATAAATGTGATGAAGAAAAATAATAATGTAAGAGAAAATAGAGATGACCAACTTGAGACTGAGTGGCCAGGAAAGGCTGCTCTGAGAATGTAGCAGTTAAGCTAAGGTCTGAAGGAGGGGAAGGAGCTGGCTACATGAGAAGAGGGGGTGTGCACTTCCCAGGTGGAATAACTTGATGTGCTAGCTGGATGTGAAATGCAACCCCTCAGAGGTAGTCTGAGTGAGGTATTTTACAGTTGGGGGCATTTCTACACTGGTTTTTGGTTGGCTCTGTTTCTTCAGTCTGTATAAAGGAGAGAGTAACA
Organism: Madoqua kirkii; assembly: GCA_006408675.1. Lineage (NCBI taxonomy): Eukaryota > Metazoa > Chordata > Mammalia > Artiodactyla > Bovidae > Madoqua > Madoqua kirkii. Next base: position 3,268 of record SJYC01058414.1, on the reverse strand, counting down.
CCTACCGCCCAGGCAGGAAGCTCTGCTGTCCAAGAGAGACTGATCTAGAACTGACCTCCTTCCCCCAACTTTGTGGTCCAGATAAACTCTGTTTCTTATCTGAAGGTGAGTGGCCATCATATCTCAGGAGGGAAGTATATACTGTTTGTTGTTGTTTAGTTACCCAGTTGTGTCCAACTCTGTGACTCCATGGAGTGTAGCTCACTAGGCTCCTCTGTCCATGGGATATATGCTGTTAGGGAAGTTTATCTGGAGGTAAGCAGGAGTGACTACAGGTGAGTTCTACTGCTATCCAAGGTCTTGATTTCTGTTAATGCCTTCCTTCTTTAGAAGAAATATTGAAGTAAGGAAATTTCAGCCTTAGTACAAATGCAAGCAGTAAAGAATTTTTGAAGGCTCTTCTCTGTGTTCCCTGTGGTGCATATGACAGTCTGTTTCACTTATGCCTGAGGCTGCTTTGACCTGGGTTTCTGGGGCCATCTCCTGTGACATGTCTGACTTGTAGGCAAGCAGGCAGTTGTAGTCTGGGGAGGCTTGGAATGGGAGAGGGGTAATTAGGGATGATAGCAGAGAGGTGGAGTTATGTGATCTTCATCTTGGTATTTATTTCTAGAACTCTTTGACTCAAGGGTTGCGATGAATGCATTTATTTTCCTCACAATAAAGCAGATGTGGAGTGGGACTGAGTACTAAAGCAATTAATTTTAGGATTCTAGGCAAGGCGGGAATCAGAGGGAATTGCTGCTGTGATGTATACATTGATAAATCAGGAAGCAACTTGGCGTTTGTGATAACTTCTTAACTATAATGCTGTAGACCATACATTATTGGAGTCACAAGTCCCTGGAAAGTGTATTTGTTTTCTATTTTGATCAGATAAGTAGTGTCTCTAATGATCATGATACAATCCATAAATCTAACTTTGAAAAGATTAGACACTGGCTTTTATAATTTTATTGCTGATGATTATTTTGATGAAGAAGGAACTCTCAGTAGGGTAAATGGGAAGCAATAATAACTCCTCTGGCCAGAATCACTCATTTACTGAATGTGTATGAAAAGAAAGTACAAAAAGGTCTCCTAGATGCACTTTACATTCTCTTTGTTAGTTTTCTCCATTGCTTCTTCCCCTTATTGTCTCTGAGTTCTTGGAATTTCAAATGCATTACTTCTAAAACTGTAATTTGCTTCTCAGAATTGAAGGCTTTAAAATTTTCCACTTGTTCAGAATCTAGAAAAATGGTACAGATGAACCTAGTTTCAGGGCAGAAATAGAGATGCAGTCCTAGAGAACAGACGTGTGGGCTCAGTGGGGGAAGGGGGATGGGGTGAACTGGGAGATTAGGACTGACATGTATACAGTACCATGTGTAAAATAGATAGCTAGTGGGAACCTGCCATATAGCACAGGGAGCTTAGCTTGGTGCTCTGTGATGACCTAGAGGAGTGAGTTGAGGCAGAGGGTAGGAGGGATGAGGCAGGGAGTGGGTGGGAACAAGGACCAAAAGAGGGGATATATGTACACATACACCTGCTTCACTTCACTGTACAGCAGAAACCAACACAACATTGTAAAGCTATTATGCTCTGATATGAAGAAATTTCTCCTTCTTCAGAAAATGCAATGCCAAGGAATGTTCAAACTATCGCACAATTGCACTCATCTCACATGCTAGCAAATTAATCCTGAAAATTCTCCAAGCCAGGCTTCAACAGTACGTAACCCGAGAACTTCCAGATGTTCAAACTGGATTTGGAAAAGGCAGAGGAACCAGAGATCAAATTGCCAACATCTGTTGGATCATAGAAAAAGCAAGAGAGTTCCAGAAAAACATCTATTTCTGCTTTATTGAATATGCCAAAGCCTTTACTGTGTGGATCAAAACAAACTATGGAAAATTAAGAGATGGGAATATCAGACCACCATACCTGCCTCCTGAGAGATTTGTATGCAGGTCAAGAAGCAACAGTTAGAACTGGATATGGAACAATGGACTGGCTCTGAATTGAGAAAGGTATACGTTAGGGCTGTATATTGTCATCCTGCTTATTTAACTTATATGCAGAGTACATCATGTGAAATGCCAGACTGGATGAAGCACAAGCTGGAATCAAGATTCCTGGAAGAAATATTGATAACCTCAGATATGCAGATGATACCACCCTTATGACAGAAATAGAAGAACTAAAGAGCCTCTTGATGAAAGTGAAAGAGGAGAGTGAAAAAGCTGGCTTAAAACCTAACATTCAAAAAACTAAGATCGTGGCATCCAGTCCCATCATTTCATGACAAATAGATGGAGAAACAATGGAAACAGTGACAGACTTTATTTTCTTGGGCCCCCTAATCACTGAAGATGGTGACTGCAGACATGAAATTAAAAGATGCTTGCTCCTTGGAAGAAAAGCTATGACAAACCTAGACAGTGTATTAAAAAACAGTGGCATTACTTTGCTGACAAAGGTCCATCTAATCAAAGCTATGGTTTTTCCAGTAGTCATGTATGGATGTGAGAGTTGGACTATAAAGAAAGCTGAGTGCCAAAGATTGATGCTTTTGAACTGTGGTGCTGGAGAAGACTCTTGAGAGTCCCTTGGACTGCAAGGAGATCCAACCAGTCAATCCTAAATGAACTCTGAATATTCATTGGAAGGACTGATGCTGAAGCTAAAACTTTAATACTCTGGTCATCTGATGGGAAGAACTGACTCAATGGAAAAGACCTGGATTCTGGGAAAGTTTGCAGATGGGAGGAGAAGGCGATGACAGAGGATAAGATGGTTGGATGGCATCACTGACTCAATGGACATGAGTTTGAGCTAACTCCAGGAGTTGGTGATGGACAGGGAATCCTGGTGTACTACAATTCTTGGGGTCACAAAGAGTAGGACATGACTAAGTGACTGAACTGAAATGAACTCAGAAAAGGAAGTGGACCTCTCCTCCTTCTGTGTTTGTTCTATTTTTGTATCTGCCATTGCCGATAGAAGTCAGAGAAGACCAGATTGGAAGTCACACTGTATGATTTAGAGTCTTCTAGTAGTCATCAGTTCAGTTCAGTCACTCAGTCATGTCTGACTCTTTGCAACCCCATGAATCGCAGCACACCAGGCCTCCCTGTCCATCACCAACTCCCGGAGTTCACTCAGACTCACGTCCATCGAGTCAGTGATGCCATCCAGCCATCTCATCCTTGGTCGTCCCCTTCTTCTCCTGCCCCCAATCCCTCCCAGCATCAGAGTCTTTTCCAATGAGTCAACTCTTCGC
>SJYC01058412.1:0-20651 GCA_006408675.1 Madoqua kirkii | reverse complement strand
AGTAATAAAAAACTATAATAAATCTTAATTCCAATACTGGATAATCAGTTTATCTCTATTGATTTGAAAATAACAGAAAAGTGTACTCATCAGAATAATCTACTATTAATTGCATTCTAAATATTACTTAGAACATTACATTAATATTACTTTTGAGGACCCCTATAATTCCTCTCTTCTGACAAAGTAGCCACTTTCCTGAATTTTGTATTTATCATTTCTTTGCTTTTCTCCAGCATTATCTTTTTATCTAACTTATCTGAACTATTTACTTACTACAGAGTAAGCATCCATGCCTTAAGGAATTCAGAGTTTCCACTGGGAAATGGAAGCTTCCAATTCTGGTTGGGGAGTCAAGAAAACCTTCACACAGGAACTGAAGTGTGAACTGTGTTTTAAAGGGTAAGTAGGCATATACAGTTCCAGAAAAACATCTATTTCTGCTTTATTGACTATGCCAAAGCCTTTGACTGTGTGGATCACAATAAACTGTGGAAAATTCTGAAAGAGATGGGAATACCAGACCACCAAACCTGCCTCTTGAGAAACCTATATGCAGGTCAGGAAGCAACAGTTAGAAGTGGACATGGAACAACAGACTGGTTCCAAATAGGAAAAGGAGTATGTCAAGGCTGTATATTGTCACCCTGCTCATTTAACTTTTATGCAGAATACATCATGAGAAATGCTGGGCTGGAAGAAGCACAAGCTGGAATCAAGATTGCTGGGAAAAATATCAATAAACTCAGCTATGCAGATGACATCACCCTACAGCAGAAAGTGAAGAGGAACTAAAAAGCCTCTTGATGAAAGTGAAAGAGGAGAGTGGAAAAGTTGGCTTAAAGCTCAACCTTCAGAAAATGAAGATCATGGCATCTGCTCCCATCACTTCATGGGAAATAGAAGGCAAACAGTGGAAACTCAGACTTTATTTTTTTGGACATGGAACAACAGACTGGTTCCAAATAGGAAAAGGAGTATGTCAAGGCTGTATATTGTCACCCTGCTTATTTCACTTATATGCAGAGTACATCATGAGAAACCCTGGACTGGAAGAAACACAGGCTGGAATCAAGATTGCTGGGAGAAATATCAATAACCTCAGATATGCAGATGACACCACCCTCTTGATGAAAGTGACAGAGGAGTGTGAAAAAGTTGGCTTAAAGCTGAACATTCAGAAAACGAAGATCATGGCATCTGGTCCCATCACTTCATGGGAAATAGATGGGGAAACAGTGGAAACAGTGTCAGACTTTATTTTTGGGGGTTTCAAAATCACTGCAGATGGTGACTGCAGCCATGAAATTAAAAGATGCTTACTCTTTGGAAGGAAAGTTATGAGCAACCTAGATAGCATATTCAAAAGCAGAGACATTACTTTGCCAACAAAGGTCTGTCTAGTCAAGGCTATGGTTTTTCCAGTGGTCATGTATGCATATGAGAGTTGGACTGTGAAGAAAGCTGAGTGCCGATGAATTGATGCTTTTGAACTGTGGTGTTGGAGAAGACTCTTGAGAGTACTTTGGACTGCAAGGAGATCCAACCTGTCCATTTTAAAGGAGATTAGTCCTGGATGTTCATTGGAAGGAATGATGCTAAAGCTGAAACTCCAATACTTTGGCCACCTCATGGAAGAGTTGACTCATTGGAAAAGACTCTGATGCTGAGTGGGATTGGGGGAAGGAGGAGAAGGGGACGACAGAGGACGAGATGGCTGGATGGCATCACCAACTGGATGGACATGAGTTTGAGTAAACTCCAGGAGTTGGTGATGAACAGAGAGGCCTGTTGTGCTGTGATTCATGGGGTCACAAAGAGTCAGACATGACTGAGTGACTGAACTGAACTGAACTGATGGGTTAGAAGCAGATCACAGGTCCACCCTCATTCAAGGGAAGAGGTTATACAGGGGTATGATCACCTCAATCTGCCACCACTGGTGGTCAGTGAAGGTCTCTGAGAAGATAATGCTTGAGCTAACACTTGGAAAAGATGAGGCACAGAGGCATGTGGATATCTGAGGGAGGGAAATTTTAGACATTAGGAACCGTATACAGTCTTGAGGCTGAAGCTTCCCCATGAACTTTAAACAGCAAGAGGGCAAGGTGGTAGCTCAGAATGAGTGAAAAGATATATAGAGAGGGGATTTATTCAAAGTGATAATACAAAGAAGATCATGCAAGGCTCCTTTTTTTTTTTTTTTTTAAGGATTTGGTGTTCTATTCAATGGGCAAAATCAATTCATCAAAGCTTCTTAGTTCAGGGGTGACAAGATCCCATCATGCAGACCAGAGTTCACAGCAGCATTATTTACCATCTCCAGGATATGGAAGCAACCTAAATGTCCACAGACAAATTAATGGATTAAGAAGATATGGCATATATACAAATATGCACACATATACAGTTGTATACTACTCAGCCATAAACAGTGAAAAATTTGCCATTGCAGCAATATAGATAGACCAGGAGGGTATTATTTAAGTGAAATAAGTCAGACAGAGAAAGAAAAATGCTGTATTACATTATTTATATGTGGAATCTAAAAAATAAAATTATTGAGTATAATGAAAAAACAAGATAGACTCAGATACAGCGAACAAACTAGCGGTACCAGTCAGGAGACAGAAGAGGGGAAGGGATTAAGAGGTACAAACCATTAGGTATAAAATAAGCTACATGGTTATACAGCACAGGGAATGTGACCAGTATTTTTTAATAACTATAAATGGAGTATAACCTTTAAAAATTGTGAATCACTATATTGTTCACCTGTAACTTATATAAAAAGAAACATATAGAAACTCCATGGCTCACAGGTGCTTAATTTCTTTGGACAGATATCTGTTTGATGCACCCAAGGACATATATGTACATTGAAAAGCCAGTATGTGTTCAGTTCCCTGGTACTGTCGAGGAGGAAATGTTTCAGAAATGAACCAAGGGGCTCTGTGCCTTTCCTTCCTCTTACAGAATATGGAGCCTATATCAGTGGCTTCTCAGAGTCCTCGGTTCATTGGCATTTGGAAGGGTCTTAACTGACTCCATCTATTTGGTCACCTCTGAGCAAAACTGAACCCACTAAGGGTATCTGTGTGGCTTCTGGAGTTGTTGCTAAGTCTTACAAGCTTCAGTTCCCTGGTATTAATCTTGTGTCTTGGATGCTCTTCTCACCAGTATCCATCCCACAGGATTTGGGGCAGTTACTTATTGCCTTTCCCTGTCTATCAAGCTTTTCCGTCTTCAGTGATGAGATCCTTATATTCATTCTCAAGTTGACTTCCATCCCCTTTCCCTTTGACCAGTGGATGGCACCTTTCCCTCCAGGGGAAAAGGAGAAGAAAGTACAGTAGCACACTTCTGCTTTGTACAGAGTGGTGTGTAGGGCAGCCTGGTGCCCTAGGAAGGGCTGGGGATCAAGAAAATATGGGGCTCTAATGGCAGCTGTTTCTCAACTCATTTGGGGGATCCTGGGCATGTCACATCTCTCTCTCCCCTCTGATTCTTCCTCCAGAAACAGAGGACAAACCCTCCCTTAAATAAGACAATCCTTTCCAAGGTTCCAGCCATGGAGGACAAAACACACTCAGCAAATGTGCGTTTCCTTCAGTGGACATTTTATACACATAGTGATCCTAGCAAAGGGCATCATTAACTATATTTCAACCAGAAGGATGCTGATTTGGGGACAGATGGCATAAATTACTCAAAATCATGCATAAAAAAGGCCAGAATTTGAGCTCAAGGCTGCTTGGCTCCAAACTGCACTCTCCCTCTGCTGTGCCCTGCCTTCCTCCAAGACCCTCACCCTTCTCATCTTCTTCTTTATTGTTTTCTTTCCTTCTTCCTATAATACACTCAGGGCTATGCCACTATTAGAAATAAAACCCCACAGTGTGAACACATTATTGACCAGGAGATTTTTGCATGCACCTGTGGCTGACAATTTGTTATGTGAGTATTAAAACATCTCTGGTCAATAACATTCAGATAACAAAGATTAATACATCTCTGGTCAATAATGAGTTTAAAAGGAAGGACATTCTGACACATGCTACAACATAATTGAACCATGAGGACATTATGCTCAGCGAAAGAAGCCAGTCCCCAAAGGACAAATACTGTATGATTCCCCCTTACGTGAGCTTCCTAGAATAGTCACAGTCACAGAGGCAGCGAGGAGAATAGAGGGTGCCAGAAGTTGTATAGAGGGGGAAGTGGGGAGTCAGTTGTAATGGGTATGGAGTTTCAGTTTGGGAAGATGCAGAGTTCCGTAGATGGATTGTGATAATGGTTGCATAACAGTGTGAATGCACTTACTGACATTGAACTGTACATCTTAAAATGTTTAAATAGTTATTTTAATGTTGTTATGCATATTTAACTGCAATTTTAAAAATAAAACAAATACGTTTTAAAAAGCCTATCTTTCCGTTTTAGGAATATCATTCTGTCTGTTGGTAAATAGTAAGCATAGGAATCATGAGTGAAAGGAAATGGATCAGGAAAGGACTACTATGAGATAGGCAGACACCACAGTAGTGGGCTTCCCAGGTGACACTAGTGATGAAAAACCCTCCTGTAATGCAGGAGACTCAAGAGACACACCGTGGTCGTGGTAGCACATGCATGCTAAGTCGCTTCAGTCGTGTCCAACTCTTTGTGAGCCTATGGACCATAGTCCACCAGACTCCTCTGTCCATGGCATTCTCCAAGAAAGAATATTGGAGTGAGTTGCCATACCCTCCTCCACAGGCTCTTCCTGATCTAGGGACTGAACTCACATCTCTCTCGAATTTCCTCCATTGGCAGATGGGTTCTTTCCCACTAGCACCACTTGGAAACCATAATTGTTAGTTTCTGACACCCTTTGAAGGAGAATACAAGAGTATTTCTGAAATGGTTAGATGTAGGAGACAAAATAAATAAAGGAACCAGAGATGACATTAAGATATTGTTTAAGCCCTCTGCAGTAACTCTTCTGCTTAATATACTGAACACATCATAGTATATACTATAAATATGATATAATTTATGGTGTTAATTTTGATTAGCTGACCAAGTTGGTTTTGCCCAGGTTTCTCTTCTATGAAACGGCTTTCCCTCTGTCACATACTGTACTCTGGAAACATATTACTGAGCACATTTTAAAATCAAAGAAAATTAAAGTCTTCTTCATCTGGGAAGTTAGAGGTGGGAAGGATTTCCTCTCCACAAGAAATCTGTCTGCATTCTACATCTATCCATTTAGTCATTTATTTGCATTTGTGCAGATATTTATTTAATGCTTTCTTTATGAAACACAAGAGATTCAGGTTTGACTTCTGGGTAGGAAGATGCCCTGGAGGAAGAAATAGCAACTCTAGTATTCTTGCCTGGGAAATCCCATAGACAGAGAAGCCTGGCAGGCAATAGTTCATGGGGTTGCGAGTCAGACACAGCTAAGCACACACACACATATACCTTATATACTTTGCATACGAGGCACATTTAATGCTTTATGATTCAGTACTACATTATTGATTTTGTATAAAAAGCAGAGACCATAGAGACCTAGTAGACATGGAAGAGACAAGAAGAGATGGGAAGGATACATGGAAGAACTGTGTAAAAAAGACTTTAGTGAACCAGATTACTACAATGGTGTGGTCAGTCACCAGAGTCAGACATTCTGGAGTGCTGAGTCAAGTGGGCCTTAGGAAGCACTGCTGAAAACAAAGCTAGAGGGTGTGATGGAATTCCAGTCAGTCAGTCAGTTCAATTCCTCAGTTGTGTCCAACTCTTTGCAACCCTATGGGCTGCAGCCTGTCAGGCTTCCCTGTCCATCACCAACTCCCAGAGCTTGCTCAAACTCATGTCCACTGAGTCAGTGACAGCATCCAACAATCTCATCTTCTGTCATCCCCTTCTTCTGCTTTCAATCTTTCCCAGCATCAGGTTCATTTACAATGAGTCAGTTCTTCGCATCAGGTGACCCAAGTATTGGAGCTTCAGCTTTAGCATCAGTCCTTCCAATGAATATTCAGATTGATTTCCTTTAGGATTGACTGGTTTGATCTCCCTGCAGCACAAGGGACTCTTAAGAGTCTTCTCCAACACCACAGTTCAAAAGCATCAATTCTTTGGCGCTCAGCTTTCTTCACAGTCCAACTCTCACATCCATACATGACTACTTGAAAAACCATAGTTTTGACTATATGGAGGTTTGTCAGCAAAGTATTGTCTCTGCTTTTTAATATGCTGTCTAGGTTGTTCATAGCTTTTCTTCTAAGAGAACAGCCATCTTTTAATTCCATGGCTGCACTCACCATCTGCAGTGATTTTGGAGCCCAAGAAAATAAAGTCTGTCACTGTTTCCATTGTTTCCCTATTTATTTGTCATGAAGTGATGGGACTGGATGCCATGATCTTCATTTTTTGAATACTGAATTCAAATATGAACTCAATGTGAATGAATTTAGTGTGAATTCAAATGTGGGAGTCCAGTAAAACTATTAAAAACCCTAAAGGATGAGGCCATCAAAGCATTGCATTCAGTATGTCAGCAAATCTGGAAGACTCGGGAGTGGCCACAGGACTGGAAAAGGTCAGTTCTCCCCAGATCCCAAGAAGGGTAGTACTTCCATACAAATCTTGTGATTGTTTGTTCTAGTTCTGTGAAAAATACTGTTGGTAGCTTGATAGGGATTGCATTGAATATGTAGATTGCTGTGGGTAGTATACTCATTTTCAGTATACTGACTCTTCCAATCCATGAACATGGTATATTTCTCCATCTATTAGTGTCCTCTTTGATTTCTTTCATCAGTGTTTTATAGTTTTCGATATATAGGTCTTTAGTTTCTTTAGGTAGGTATATTCCTAGATATTTTCTTCTTTTTGTTGCAATGGTGAATGGAATTGTTTCCTTAACTTCTTTTTCTGTTTTCTCATTATTAGTGTATAGGAATGCATTTGTATGGAAATACAAAAAACCTCGAATAGCAAAAGCAATCTTGAGAAACAAGAATGGAATTGGAGGAATCAACTTGCCTGACTTCAGGCTCTACTACAAAGCCACAGTCATTAAGACAGTATGGTACTGGCACAAAGACAGAAATATAGATCAATGGAACAAAATAGAAAGCCCAGAGATAAATCCACATACCTATAGACACCTTATCTTCGACAAAGGAGGCAAGAACGTACAATGGAGTAAAGACAGTCTCTTTAACAGGTGGTGCTGGAAAAGCTGGTCAGCCACTTGTAAAAGAATGAAACTAGATCACTTTCTAACACCACACACAAAAATAAACTCAAAATGGATTAAAGATCTAAATGTAAGACCAGAAACTATAAAACTCCTAGAGGAGAACATAGGCAAAACACTCTCCGACATAAATCACAGCAGGATCCTCTATGATCCACCTCCCAGTATACTGGAAATAAAAGCAAAAATAAACAAATGGGATCTAATTAAAATTAAAAGCTTCTGCACAACAAAGGAAACTATAAGTAAGGTGAAAAGACAGCCTTCTGAATGGGAGAAAACAATAGCAAATGAAGCAACTGACAAACAACTAATCTCAAAGATATACAAGCAACTTATGCAGCTCAACTCCAGAAAAATAAATGATCCAATCAAAAAATGGGCCAAAGAACTAAATAGGCATTTCTCCAAAGAAGACATACGGATGGCTAACAAACACATGAAAAGATGCTCAACATCACTCATTATCAGAGAAATGCAAATCAAGACCACAATGAGGTACCACTTCACACCAGTCAGAATGGCTGCGATCCAAAAATCTACAAGCAATAAATGCTGGAGAGGATGTGGAGAAAAGGGAACCCTCTTACACTGTTGGTGGGAATGCAAACTAGTACAGCCATTATGGAAAACAGTGTGGAGATTCCTGAAAGAATTGCAAATAGAGCTGCCTTACGACCCAGCAATCCCACTGCTGGGCATACACACTGAGGAAACTCGAATTGAAAGAGACACGTGTACCCCAATGTTCATTGCAGCAATGTTTATAATTGCCAGGACATGGAAACAACCCAGATGTCCATCAGCAGATGAATGGATAAGAAAGCTGTGGTACATATACACAATGGAGTATTACTCAGCCCTCAAAAAGAATAAGTTTGACGCAGTTCTAATGAGATGGATGAAACTGGAGCCGATTATACAGAGTGAAGTAAGCCAGAAAGAAAAACACCAATACAGTATACTGAGACACATATATGGAATTTAGAAAGATAGTAATGAGGACCCTGTATGTGAGACAACAAAAGAGACACAGAGGTATAGAACAGACTTTTGGCCTCTGAGGGAGAGGGAGAGGGTGGGATGATTTGGGACAATGGCACTGAAACAGGTATACTATCATATAAGAAATGAAGCGCCAGTCTATGTTTAATACAGGATACAGGATGCTTGGGGCTGGTGTAGGGGATGATCCGGGGAGACGGTATGGGGTTGGAGGTGGGAGGGGGCTTCAGCATTGGGAGAACGTGTACACCTGTGGCTGATTCATGTCAGTGTATGGCAAAACCAATACAGTATTGTAAAGTAGAATAAAGTATTAAAAAAAGAAAAGAAAGATAGTACTAATGAATGTGCTAACCATCAGACCATTTCACTCATCTCTCATGCTAATAAGGACATGCTTAAAATCTTGTGTGCTAGGCTTCAGCATTATGCAAACCATGAACTTCCAGATGTCCAAGAAAGATTTAGAAAAGGAAAAAGAATCAGAAATCAAGTTGTCAACATTCACTGAATCATAGAGAAAGCAAGGGAATTACAGGAAAAAAAAAAACCAAAAACAAACAAAAACCCTACCTCTGTTTCATCAACTGTGCTAAAGTCTTTAACCCTGTGGATCATAACAAACTGTGGAAAGCTGTTACAGAGATGGGAATACAAGACCTTCTTACCTATCTCTTGAAAAACCTGTATGCGGGTCAAGAAGCAACAGTTAGAACCCTGTATGGAACAGATGATTGGCTCAAGATTAAGAAAGGATTATGACAGGGCTATCTGCTGTCACCTTGTTTGTTTAACCTATATGCTGAGCACATCATGAAAAATGCTGGCCTGGATGAGTAACAAGCTGGAATCGAGATAGGCAGCAGAAACATCAACAATCTCAGATATGTGGATGATACTACCCTAATGGCAGAAAGCAAAGAGGAACTAAAGAGCTTGTTGATGAGGGTGAAGGGTAAGAACCTTCTTAAAACTAAATATTAAAAAAGACAAAACAAAAAAGTAAGATCATAGCATCCAGACCCATTACTTCATGGCAAATAAAGGGAAAAACGTGAAAATAGTGACAGATTTCCTCCTCTTGGGCTCTAAAATCATTGCATATGGTGACTGCAGTGATGAAATCAAAAGATGACTGCTTCTTGGCAGGAGAGCTATGACAAACCTAGACAACATCTGCCGACAAAGGTCCATATAGTCAAGGCTACGGTCTTCCCAGTGGTCATGTATGGTTGTGAGAGCTGGACCATAAGGAAGGCAGAAGGCCAAAGAATTGATGCCTTTTACTGTGGTGCTGGAGAAGACTCCCGAGAGTCCCTTGGAGAGTAAAGAGATCAAATCAGTCAATCTTAAGGGAAACAAACCCTGAATACTCACTGGAAGGATTAATGCTGAAGCTGAAGTTCCAGTATTTTGGTCATCTGATGTGAACAGACAACTCATTGCAAAAGTCTCTGATGTTCGGAGACATCGAAGGTAGAAGGAGAAGAGGGTGTCACAGGATGAGATGGCATCACTGATGAAATGGACATGAACTTGGACAAACTTCAGGAGATGATGAAGGACAGGGAGGCTTGATGTACTGCAGTCCATGGGGTCACAAAGAGTCAGACATGACTGTCCGACTGAACAACAGCTACATTATTGACTTTGTTGCTGAGGCTGTCCAAACTTGCTATTTAGAGAGATTTAAGGTTTACTCCTGTCTTACCCTAGTCATTTTCGGTTTTGAGCATTTTCTTTCTTTTGGGATACTCTTAAGATACTTCTGCCTTATCTTAAATATTCCTTCTCTTATCTATAGAAGCAGCCATTTCTCCAGGGAACCCTAGGGTTTTTTTAAATTGAAGAGTGGTATTAACAATGAAGATACTTAGCACTGGCTGCTGGCTGTGCTTATTGCTAGACAGCACTATTCTTAACAGGAAAATTTAAAGTTGTATACATGTCCAGTTATGGTAGATTAGTCAAATATGTATGAAAATATATACACAATGAAATGCTATGAAGCCATAAAATAAGAAAGCACTATCCTCTTCATGGATTACACACGGCCTTGTTATGGCAAAGGGGCTTCTGTAACACAATGAAGCTATGAGCAATGCCATGCAGGGCTACCCAAGACAGACAGGTCATAGTTAAGAGTTCTGACAAAACATGGTCCAGTGGAGGAGGAAATGGCAAAAGACTTCAGTATTCATGCAGTGAGAAACTCATGAACAATATGAAAGACAGAAAGATATGACACTGGAAGATGAGCCCCCAGGTCAGAAAGTGTCTGGTGCTTTCAACTACTGTTACTGGGAAGAGTGTAGGGCAGTTACTAATAGCTTCAGAAGGCTCCAGAAAGAATGAAGTGGATGGGCCAGAGGAGAAACGAAGGTCAGTTGTGGATTTGTCTGGTGGTGAAAGAAAAATATTGCCTAAGAACCTAGAATGTTAGGTCCATGAATCAAGGAGATGGTCAAGTAGGAGATGACAGGAGTGAATATTGATATCTTAAGAATCAGTGAACTAAAATGGCCAGGAATGGGCAAATTTAATTCAGATGACCATTGTATCTACTACTGTGGGCACAAATTCCTTACAAGAAATGGAGTATTCCTCATAGTCAACAAAAGTGTCTGAAAATGCAGTACTTGGGTGCAATATCAAAAACAGGATGATCTTGGTTTGTTTCCAAAGCAAACATTCAATATCACAGTAATCCAGTCTATGCCCCAACCACTGATGCCAAAAAGGCTGAAGTTGACCAGTTCTAGGAAGACCTACAAAACCTTCTAGAATTAACTGCAAAAAAAGATGTTATTTTCATCATAGGGCATTGGAATACAGAAGTAGGAAGTCAGGAGACACCTGGACCATCAGGCAAGTTTGGCCTTAGAGTACAAAGTCAAGCACACAAAGGATAATAGAGTTTTGTCAAGAGAACACACTGGTCATAGCAAGCACCTTCTTCCAACAACACAAGAGACAGCTCTACACAAGAACATTGCCAAATGGTCAATACCAAAATCAGATTGATTATTTTATTTGCAGCAAAAGCAGGAGAAGGTCTATACAGTCAGAAAAAACAAGACCTGGAGCTCACAATGGCCTAAATCATGAACTCTTTCTCACAAAATTTAGGCTTAAACTGAAGAAAGTAGGAAACACCATTAGGCCATTCAGGTATGACCTAAATCAAATCCCTTATGATTACACAGAAGAGATGACAGATTAAGGGATTAGATCTGGCAGACAGAGTGTCTAAATTACTATGGACAGAGGTTGGTAACCTTGTATAGGAGGTAATGATCAATACCATCCCCAAAGCAAGATGGCAAAATGTTGTCTGAGGAAGCTTTACAAACAGCTGAGAAAAGAGAAGTGAAAGGCAAGAATAAAGTAAAAAATATACCCAACTGAACACAGAGTTCCTGAGAATAGCAAGGAGAGACAAGAAGGTCTTCTTAAATGAACAATGCAAATAAATAGAGGAAAACAACAGAAGGGGAAAAACTAGAAATCTCTTTAAGAAAGTTGTAGATATCAAGGGAATATTTCATGCAAGGATGGACAAGATAAAGAACAGAAACAGTAAGGATCTATCAGAAGCAAAAGAGATTAAGAAGAGGTAGAAAGAATATACAGAAGAACTATACAAAAAAAAGGTCTTACTGACCAGATAACCACAATGGTGTAATCACTCACCTAGGGTCAGACATGCTAGAATGTGAAGTCAAGGGGGCCTTAGGAAGAATTACTACAAAGCAAGTGGAGGTGATGGACTTCCAGCTGAGCTATTAAAGTGTTGCACTCAATGTCAAATTTGGAAAACTCAGCAGTGGTCACAGGACTGGAAAAGGTCAGTTTTAATTTCAATCCCAAGAACAACAGTGCCAAGGGATGTTCAAACTACCAGATAATTGTGCTAATTTTGCATGCTAGTAAAGTTATGCTCAAAATCCTTCAAGCAGGGCTTTAACAGTAGGTAAACCTAGAACTTCCAGATTCCTCTTAGAAAGGCAGAGGAACCAGAGATCAGATTGACAATATTTGCTGGAACATAGATAATGCAAGATAATTAATTCCTAAAAAACACCTACTTCTGCTTCATTGACTGTGTAAAAGCCTCTGACTGTGTGGATCACAAGAACTTGAGGAGAATTCTTAAAGAGATGGGAATACCAGACCACCTTACTTGTCTCCTAAGAAACCTGCCTGCAGGTCAAGAAGCAACAGTTAGAACTGGACATGTAATAATGGACTGATTCCAAACTGGGAAAGAAGTATGATAAGGATGTATACTGTCACCTTGCTTATTTAACTTATGTGCACAGTACATCATGTGAAATGCTGGACTGGATGATCACAAGCTGGACTCAAGAATACCAGGATAAATGTCAACAGCCTCAGTAATGCAGATAATAACACTCTAGTGGCAGGAAGCAAAGAAGAACTAAAGACCCTGTTGAGGCTGAAAGAGGAGAGTGAAAAAGCTGGCTTAAAACTCAACATTCAAAAACTAAGATTATGGCATCTGGTCCCATCACTTCATGGCAAATAGAAGGGGAAAAGTAGAAGCAGTGACAGATTTTATTTTCTTGGGTTCTAAAGTCACTTCAGGCAATGGCAAGCCACTCCAGTACTCTTGCCTAGAAAATCTTATGGACTGAGGAGCCTGGTGGGCTGCAGTCCATGGGGTAGCTACAAGTCGAACACAACTGAGCGACTTCACTTTGACTTTTCACTTTCATGCATTGGAGAAGGAAATGGCAACCCACTCCAGTGTTCTTGCCTGGAGAATCCCAGGGACAGAGGAGCCTGGTGGGCTGCTGTCTATGGGGTTGCATAGAGTCGGACAAGACTGAATTGACTTAGCAGTAGCAAAGTCACTTCAGACAGTGACTGCAGCCACAAAATTAAAAGACTGTTGCTCCTTGAAAGGAAAAGTATGACAAACCTAGGCAGCATATTAAAAAACAAAGATATCACTTTGATGACAAAGGTCCACATAGTCAAATGTATGGTTTTTCCATAGTCATGTATGGATGTGAGAGTTGGACCATAAAGAAGGCTGATCACAATTGATGCTTTCAAATGGCAGTGCTAGAGGAGACTCTTGAGAATCCCTTGGACTGCAAGGAGATCAAACCAGTCAATCCTAAAAGAAATCAACCCAGAATATTCATTAAAAGGGTTGATGTTACAGATAAAGCACCAAAACTTTAGCCATCTGATGCAAAGTGCCCATTCACCAGAAAAGACCCTGATGCTGGGAAAGATTGAAGGAGAAGAGGATGGTAGAGTATGAGATGATCAGATAGTATCACCAACTCAGTGGACATGAATTTGAGTGAACTTCAGGAGATAGTGGAGGACAGCAGAGCCTGGTGTGATGCAGTACATGGGGCTGCAAAGATATGGACATGACTTAGTGACTGAACAACAAGAATTGTTAGTATGAAACTTCAGAATATAGCATTACATAAAAAGAAAGCAGCATGTACATGTTACTTATGTTTAGGTATGCTAACATTTGTATAAGAGTAAGAATAATGAAGGAGAAGGCAATGGCAACCCACTCTAGTACTCTTGCCTGGAAAATCCCATGGACGGAGGAGCCTGGTAGGCTGCAGTCCATGGGGTCGCACAGAGTCGGGGTATGTGTCCATGCAATATCTCTAGGAAAGTACTCATAAAATTGCTACAAATAAACTTAGAAACTACTAGGTGAGAGTGGGAGAATTTTACTTTATATACACTTTTCTACCTTTTCAATTTTAAAACCTATTACCTGTTCAAAATATTCTGACTGTAAAGCAAACATGGAATACCTATTGTACATATGGCTGTGTACCATTTAATATGCCAAGATAATAGGTACAGAAAAGGGGATAAAATCATGGTATACCACAGATCACACTTCATTTTTGTTATTATCTCTCAGACTAGGCTGTACATCATTTTATGGTATGGGCTGCCTTGATTTGTTTTTTTTTAATGTAAACCTCAAGTCCTTTGTTCCACATCACATCTTCTGTGAAAATAAGCCAAATTAATTATCTTTTCTTCAGTAGGCAATGCATTTTTTCTTTTATTTAACATTATAGGGAAGTGTGAAGATTCCTTTTAGGAAATTATGTCCTTTCGTTTGCATAAATTTTAATTGCCCAGAAGGATCTTATCTTGAACAGAAATACCAGGGAAAATTGTAAGCACACAGATTGGAGGGTGCCTGAGACATATAAAGCAATGATACGGAGAAGCATAATGGATGTAAGAAGACAGATCATCCACAAAGGAACTGTCGTTTGTGGTAATGCAGTTTGGGGTTGGCAGCCAAATATCTGCTAAGAAGGATCTCAGATTTTGGAAAACTTGGTGATGTTTTAGTTACAAAAGAAAGTAGGCCTCTAAAATGTATTCCAGTGAATGAAAGCCAAGAAAAAAAATTGAAATCATCCAAGCTCTTTTCCTAGAAATCTTCCACTCAGAATCTAGTGCACTGTCACTTGCTTTGAATTGTTGCCAATTCTACTTACAGGTGTCTGTGTTTTTGCCCTTGATCTCTGATCACACTGAATTGTGATTTATCTATACATATAACCACGTCCTTGTCAAATGGGACTTCTACACGTCAGGGGCTAAACTTGATCTTCTGTTATAGAATTAAGGCTTAGCACATGCCTGAGCATTCTCTAAACATGAATAGTGAAGAAATGTAAAAAGGGGAAAAGAAACCTAAAATGCAATTTTTAACACAAACATCAGCCTTGGGAAGAAAAATATTTGGAGCATGTACCCTTTAAAAACATACAAAAGATAAAAGACAAGAGAACAAAGCAGAAGTATTGGAAAAGAAGGAAAGTTTAAGAGAAGACAATGTAGAAAAGTGGTAAAGAGAATGGATGAAAGAGATAATTGTGTGGGAAGTGATGTTACTATCGATTATTTTGCAATTCCATTCTTTATTTAAGAATAATCACATAAGATAACAAATATAAAAATAGTGGCTATCATTTTTATTGCAAGCCCTTTTATGCAAGCCCTTTACCTGAAAAACACAATTTAATTCCTACAGCAGACTTTTATGGGAGTAAATATCAGTATCTTATTTAATAAATGAAGGAATATAATCAATATATAATCAAGAGGAAGCAGAGATAGTCACTCTTTATCTAACACCCTTCTTTCTGATATACTTCTGGGATGAAAGAGGTTTTGATATATGCAATCTGCACTTATGCAGCTTCCTGTACATCCCAAATCACTATCTTTTTTGTCAATAAAAATAATAATTTCTTAGTGTTGAATATGTATACCCTAGACAATGAACATACCATTTCAGTTTCAAACTTTTATGCCTAAACATTGCCTCTAAATTCCTCCACTGAATCTTCACATTTCCTGAATTGGTTCTAGAGCTGACTGCAGCCTGGTTGCATTGGCATAACCAGAATCTACTCTGAAGAGCTTCTGACTTAACTATACTAGTCATTAAACGTTGCATGGCCCTAGATCGGGCCTAACAGGCTAACCCAGGTGGTGCTAGTGGTAAAGAACCCGCTGGCCAATGCAGGAGACACAGGTGGTGCAGGTTAGATCCCTGGGTCAGGAAGATCTCCTGGAGGAGGTCATGGCAACCCACTCTAGTATTCTTGCCTGGAGAATTCCATGGACAGGGGAGCCTGGTGGCTATGGTCTATAGGGTAGCAAAGGGTTCAACATGACTGAAGCAACTTACCACACACTCAGATCTGGCCCTAATACAGTTTCTTTATTTTATAACTCATCACTTGGAATTCTGTCCTTTTGCCTCTTTACTTGTCTCACATACTCTGTGAAGTCACTCTTCCTTTTCCTTTGCTGATGGCATTCTCTGAAAGTTATTCTGTCTCTTTTCATATGTTTTCAGGATTAGTGTCTCATCTGTTATGGAATGCATACCACCAACACTTATTCATATGTTAAATCTCTATTCTCAAGTCTCTTAGATTTGAAGACTTAGAACTGAACTTATTTAGAAACATAAACATACAGGGTCACTGCAGACATAATTAATTCAGATGAGCAGATGAGGTCTTACTGCTGTAGCATAGAGTCCTTATCTAATATGACCAATGTCCTTATTATTAAAACAAAAATAAAAACAAAAAACACCTCACAGGGAGAACACCATAGAGAGATTGGAGTTATGATGCTACAATCCAACAATCTTTAGGAAAGATACTGGGAACAGGTCCTTTCCTAGTACCTCCAGAGGGCAGATGGCCTTGCCTACAGTTTGATTTCAAATTCCTGTCCTCCATAAGTATGCAACAAAAGATTTCTGTTCTAGATCACCTGTGGTACTTTGTTTCAACAGCCCTAGGGGGCTAATACACCATCCATGAAGCCATAATTTTGGCTCTCTCTTCCCTTATTAACCTCATTTTACGCCCAATGATAATTCTACTTGAGCAAAATCAACAATTTTTGAGCTTTACTAAATATCAAACACTGTGTCAAGAGCTTGATATATTCAATATTTTAGATCACCCTTATGCAGACTTGTAAGACAGTTATATTGTACAGTTAAAATCTTTGATAATTATTACTTAAAAAATGATTATAAATACTTTAAAAAAAACCCCATCTTCCAACAGGGGTAAGAGGTGGGAGGGAGGGGACATATGTACACCTATGGGTGATGCATGTTGATGTATGGCAGAAACCAACAAAATACTGTAAAGCAATTATCCTTCAATTAAAAATAAATTTTAAAAAATTCCAACAAACAAAAGTCCAGGATCAGATGCCTACAGCATAATTCCACCAAACATTTAGAGAAGAGCTAACTGCTATCCTTCTCAAACTCTCCAAAAAAAAAAAAAATGCAGAGGGTGGAACACTCTCAAACTCATTTTACAAAGCCACCACCACTCTGATAGTGAAACCAGACAAAGATACAATCAACAAGAGAATTATAGGCCAATATCAATAATGAGCATAAATACAAAAATTCACAACAAAATACTAGCAAACCAAATCTGACAACACATTAAAGGATCCTACAGCATGATCAAGTGGGATTTGTCTCAGGGATGAAAGTATTCTCCAGTATAAACAGATCAATCAAAGTGATACACCATATTAACAAGTTGAAGAATAAAAACCATATGATCATCTCAGTAGATAGAGAAAATGCTTTAGACAAAATTCAACTCCCTTTTGTGATTAAAAAAAAAAATTAAATTCTCCAGAAAGTGGGCAAAGAAGGAACCTACCTCAGCATAATAAGAGCCATACATCACAAACCCAAAGGAAAAATTCTTCTCAATGATGAAAAGTGAAAGCATTTCCTCTAAAATCAGGAACAAGACAAGGGTTTCCCCTCTAGTTACTATAATTTAGAATAGTCCTTGAAGTCCTAGCCATAGCAATCAGAGAAGAAATAAAAGGAATCCAAATTGGAAAAGAACTAAAACTGTTGTTTTCTGATGACATGATACTATACATAGAAAATCCTAAAGTTGCCACCAGACATCTACTAGAGTTAATCAATGAATTTAGTGAAGGATATAAAACTTACACACAGAACTGTCTTGCATTTGTGTACACTGACAACAAAAGATCAGAAAGAAAAATTAAGGAAACCATCCCATTCACCACTGTGACAAAAAATAAAATACCTAGAAATAAATCAGCCTAAGGAGGCAAAAGACTTGAACTGCAAGACACTGATGAAAGACATCAAAGATGATACATGGAGAGATATACCATGTTCTTGGGCGGAAGAGTATTGTGAAAATGACTATACTACTCAAAATAATCTATATATTCAATGCACTGCCTGTCAGATTGCCAATGACATTTTTCACAGAACAGACCAAGAAATTAAACATTTGCATGGAAACACAAAAGACTCCAAATAGCCAAAGCAATCTTGAGAAAGAAAAATGGAGCTGGAGGAAATCAGGCTACCTGACTTCAGAGTACACTATAAAGCTGCGGTAAGAAAGGTAGTATGGTACTAGCACAAAAGCTGAAATATAGACCAATGGAACAAGATAGAAATGGCCACCTAATGGCTCAGAGGTTAAAGCGCCTGCCTTTGATGCAGAAGACCTGGGTTCGATCCCTGAGTCAGGAAGATCCCCTGGAGAAGGAAATGACAATCCACTCCAGTATTCTTGCCTGGAGAATCCCATGGACAGAGAAGCCTAGTAGGTTACAATCCACGGAGTCACAAAGAGTCAGACACGACTGAGCGACTTCACCTCACCTCACCTCAATCTATGACAAAAGAAGCAAGAATACACAATGGATAAAAAAACAGTCTCTTTAATATGTGGTGCTGGGGAAACTGGACAGCTGCATGTGAAAACATGAAATCAGAACACTCTCTAACACCAAACATAGGGCTTCCCTGGTGGCTCAGATGGTAAAGAATCTGCCTGCAAAACAGGAGAACCAGCTTCAATCCTTGGGTCAGGAAGATTCCCTAGAGAAGAGAATGGCAATCTATGCCAGTATTGTTGCCTGGAGAATTCCATGGAAAGAGGAGCCTGGTGGCTATAGTCCATGGGGTTGCAGAGAGTCGGACACGACTGAGCAAAGAACCCTGGCTTTCACTTTAACATCATACATAAAAATAAATTCAGAATAGATTAAAGTAAGGTTCCCTTCTCCATGGGATTTCCCAAGCAAGAATATTGGAGTGGATTGCTGTTCCTCCTCCAGGAGATCTTCTAAACCCAAGAAGTGAACCAATATCTCCTGCGCTGGCAGGCGTATTCTTTACCACTGAGCCATCAAGGAAGCCAAATATAAGGCCAAGTGCTATAAAACTCAGAGGAGGGGGGCGGCCCTAAGATGGTGGAGCAATAGGACGGGGAGACCACTTTCTCCCTCATAGATTCATCAAAAGGACGTTTCAACGCTGAGTAAATTCTGCAAAACAACTTCTGAATGCTGGCAGAGGGCATCAGGCATCCAGAAAAGCAGATCATTGTCTTCAAAAACAGGTAGGAAAAAATATAAAAGACAAAGAGACAAAGGAGGTAGGGAGGGAGCTCCGTCATGGGTAGGGAGTCCTGTCCTGGAAAGGGAGTCTTGTCCCGGGAAGGGAGTCTTAAAAAGAGAGAAATTTGCAAACACCAGGAAACACTCTCACTGCTGAGTCTGTGGCAAGCCTTGGAAGCACAGAGGGCAACATAACAAGGAAGAAAAATAAATAAATAATTAAAACCAACAGATTATGAGCCCAACGGTAACTCCCCAAGCGGAGAAGCAGCACAGATGCCTGCATCCAATACTATCAAGTGTGGGCTGGGCAGGGATGCGTGGGCGGCAGTGCTTTTTAAGAATCGGGCTAAAATGCCCTGATTGTAACCAGAGCGAACTAACTTGGGCTAGCATACCAGACTGTGGGATAGCTACCATGTGAAAATCTCTAACATAAGACACCGCCAGGACTGGGCACAGAACAAAGGATGGAACAGAATTAGCCGGCTGCGGACTGTCCCCCTCTGGTCACAGGCAGCCAGGGCCATAAGGGCTGGACGGGGGCAATCGCAGCCCCGGAGAGGCATTACCTACCAAACTGCAAGCAGGCTTCTTTGCTAAGACTTCTTGGGGTTCTGGACAGCCACCAGCCACCTGAGAAGGGGAGCCAGTGGTACACCCAGAAAACTGAGCAGCAGGGACAGGAAAGGCCATAAGTCTCAGTGACCATGCTCGCCGAACACCTGAGCTACTCGGTCCTGGGAAGGGCACAAAACGCAGGCCCAACCTAATCTGCACCTCTGAGGGCTACCTGAGCGCCGAGCCTGAGCGGCTTAGACCAGGGAGGTGCATGCAGCCTATGGCCAGCCTCAGACGGTTCCCGGCAGAGCAATGTAGAGCCTGAACAGTGTGCACCGTGAGCAGGGGCAGGCCCAGTGCGGCTGAGACACTGCGAGCACTGCCAGTGTTATTTGTTTGCAGCATCCCTCCCTCCCCACAGCGCAAATGAACAAGTGAGCTTAAAAAAAAAAAAGTGTCCACCACTGCCCTCCTTGTGTCAAGGCAGAAATCAGACACTGAAGAGACCAGCAAACAGAAGAAGCTAAACAGAGGGAATCACCTTGGAAGTGACCCCACACTGCCCACAACATCAGAGAAAGTCCCAGATATATTTTTACTTTTTTGATCATTCTTTTTTTTATGTTGATGTTGTTGTTTGTTTTCTTGTCTTTTTCTTTTTTTTAAACTTTTTAAAATTTCTCTTTTAATTTTTATATTTCTCCTTTAATTTTTATTTATATAACCTACTATTACTTTTCAAAAAGAAACACACCCTATTTTTAAAGCAAACGCCGTATATATATTTTTCGTGGTGGTTGTTGTTGTTTTGTAATAATTCTGGTAACTTGTTTTTTTTTTCTTC
>SJYC01058411.1:0-12091 GCA_006408675.1 Madoqua kirkii | reverse complement strand
ATGTGCTAGTGAACTGTATATTTTAAAATGTTTTAAAAGGAAAATTTTTGGTATATTTAACCAAAAATAATAATTATATAAAAAGTGCTGTGATAAAAATTCAAGGTGTGGAATAACAGTTTAATCAATTATTAGAATCAGTTGTTTATAATGTCTGATTTCTGGAAACTGTCCAACCAATAATTTTTTATAGTTATATGGAGGTCTGTAGAAATTTTGCATAGTTAAATAGAAATAATATTAGTCACAATTTATTTTCAAATTTCACCATCTACAGCAGGTTTCAGAAGCCTGGTTCTCACCTCTTTTTGTTTTTATTGTTTCTTTCTACTCTGCCAATAGCAATTATGTGGTAGTGGACTACTGAGCACAGATTATAAATCTCTGACAAGTCCATTTCATTTTTTTCATACAATTGTAGTTTATTAAATCAAAATTTCTATAGAATATAATAAAACGTAAGCCTCATGTCCCCTCCTGAAATTGGGAGTAACTTTGTTGCTGGCCTTGAGAAGTTAGTTCTCTATCTAGTAATGCATCAGGTTCATTATCACTCAAGGCGGATGTGAGCATTATCCCAACGTTGAAACTGATTTTCCTAGAGGCTGTTTCTGCATTGCCAGAATAGCCATGGCCCCAGGGCAGAGAATTTATGCCTCCATAATGAATATGGTTAGGCCACAATCACAAGCCAAGTACGTGTTCATATCATCTTTATGACCCACATAATACATCATAGAGCTACAGGCTGAAAAGAAACTAATTAACCTTTAATGAGATGGGGACAGTGTAGGACAGTTGGCACTATGGAAGGGCTATAATTCCCAGACAGAGACATTTACCTGGGCTCCATGCCACTGCAGATCTACAACTCATGTTTGGCACCAGTCTTCTTTATGGTGACTACCACATGTGACCACAAAAATCAAGCAAAATAAGTCAAGATGTTACCCAAGGGAAGATTACCCAGCTGGATTGATATAGACAATATGGGATATGGTAAATTTCTAATATAACCATTCTCAAAGTCTTCTCAAAGGAAATTATGCACTTGGCACGCTTATCACAGATCATCCTACTTTTTTTTTTCTTCAGATTTTATTTATTTATTTACTCTACAATAAACACTATAAACATGCAGGTATGAAATTAAAGAAACATTTTCAAACCCAACAGAGGCATTAATAAGCTCACTCTTATCATGATGGAACATGACACATTTTTCAGTACTGTTTGATTCATATTAAATCTCAATTGAAGATAAAAGTTCAGTGAGTTAATCTATACCCAGTCTCCAGGATTCACATAGTTTCTGAAATTACAGATGTAGGATTTGTCTGACAAATGTGCAACAGAATAATATACACAAAGTGTTTATTAATGTTCTAAAAGTTAAGAGAGAAATCTCTTTGGAATTGTTTGACCTTCATTCTTATCATGTGAGTTGACAGTTATTGTAGAAAGAAAATATAGAGCCTATAAAACATCTTTCTCATCATATTGATCTTTCCATTGAAGCCGGACAAACATTTTTATCCAGTGGCACATTAATGTGGCAAACACTTAGGCATTTATCTGGGAAGTCGGCTTCTCTACAATCACCTGTTTGATTTTCACATGTGAAAAGGGAGAGCTCCATTTCTTTCCCTTAGCTCACATCAGGCTGAAGTGAATTATAGTAAATTTGAATTAATCTCATTCCTTTTATTTACTACACTTAAATAAGATCAGTTTTTAATTATCTTTGCTTGCATACATATATAGTAGCATTAAGATAACTAAAGCCTTTAAGTGTATGGACTGTTCAATCTAAAAAATAATAGCAATACTAGTATCTTTGCTGGTCTAGTTTTGAAGGCCATATGACCAGTACTTTGTTTTTCCCAACTTGGCCTGCTTTGCTCATTACTAGGCCTGTTGGCTTTGAAGTTGTTTAGAAGAATGGAGAAGCATGACAAGACTTTTTGTTAATAGTAGAAGAAAACATGCTAACGATTTAAAACATCTTGACAATATCTTTAGTTGCAAGTGACATAGATATATAGGGAGGAATTATGACCTCATAATGAAATGGCTTGTAGGTTCAATACACAAGTAGAATAACTAGAATCTCTCCACATACTCTCTCTCTCACCCACACACAGAGAAAAATTAATTTTTTTAAAGAGAAAGTCATCTGTTGAAATTGAGGGGAAATTTACAGACTATATACTATATCACAGTATATAGTAACTATCACTATCTGATATACATCTGACATAATGAATATCAGAGTTGCATGTAAGCAGTTCTGAGCAATAGTCTGATTCAGTTGCTTTCGAACTTTAGACTGAGAATCATGGAGTTTGTTGAAAGTAAATATATGACAGAACCCATGTGAAGAAATTGTGGTTTAGTGGACCTGGAAAGAGATCTAAGAATCGACTTTTTAAATCAATACCCCAGGTATTTCTGATGCAGGAGTTTCATGCATCACTGAGAATATTCGTTTAACCTCTCAGTAAAGAATGAGGGGTCTCCTGCATTGCATGCAGATTCTTTACCAACTGAGTTATCAGGGAAGCCCTAATGAATATGAATAAATTAAAGTGAATGTAGCAGGAGAAGTTATCGTAGTCTTGGCATTAAGTTGTGGCAGAAATCTGTTTTGAGGCTCTTACTAACGAAGACTGCTCAGAGTCAATGCTGATTTCCTAAGAGGCACTAGACAATTTGTATAACCAAATAATGTTAGGAGAAAAAGAATGAAATTCAAACTTGGAGAAACTTCTGTGAAACTGCATTGTCTCTTCTCACTAAAGATCTGTAGCTGGAAAGAACAAAGAGAACACTAAGTGAAAAAAAACTTATGATGAGAAAAATGTATTTGGTAATCTGAGCACACAACAAGGGTCTCACAGTGACTTAAGGTTGGATCCCCTTTAGGACTCACATCAGTAGTAAACGGCAGAATTTTCTTCTCTCTTTACTTTGAAGTGTGTCTAGCCCTTCTCTCTTTTGGGAGGTGTTAAGTTCCCAGGATTTATGGATATTTAGGTAAGTGAAATGAGGTCTAAAGAGAGAGAGCTAAAGCTCTTCCTGCTAATTAGAACAGATCAGCAATCAAATTATAGACAAAATAAAAGTTACCTCTAGTTTATTAAGTAGATCAGAACAAAGTACACAAGATTAAAGAATGAGAGTATGCTTGTTTATTTTCCTACTTGCTAATGTACCAGAATGGGCTACCCAGGGATCACTAGTCATAAAGAATTCACTTGTCAATGAAGGAGACACAACAAACGTGGGTTCAATCCCTGAGTTGGGAAGATCTCCTGGAACAGAAAATTATAATTTATTCCACTGTTCCTAATCTGAAAAAATCCCACAGACAGAGGAAACTGATGGGATCCAGTCTGTGGGGTTGCAAAGAGTTGGACATGTCTGAACATACATCCCAATACAGTGCACCAGAATCTAATAATAAGTATCAACTTTGTCTAAACTTTAAGGTCAACGAGAATGTCTGTATAAATTCTGGCAACATATTAAGTTTAATAAAATTTGATCACTATAGAATGACTATAGAATTTAATAAAATTTTATCACTATAGAATAAAATTTGATCACTATAGAATGGCTGATCACTGTATAAATTCTGGCAACATATTAAGTTTAATAAAATTTGATCACTATAGAATCACTACAGCTTCATATACAGGAATTTTCCAAGTTTAATTTCTTAATTTTCCAAATGCTGATAAAGACACATTATCAACTGATTATTCCTGTTTTATTGGGAAGTATATACACTTTTATAAAATAGTTAACTAAAGAGAACAGACTGTATCACACAAAGAACTCTACACACTGCTCTGTGAGACCTAAATGGGAAGGAAATTCAAAAAAAAAAAAAGATGGGATGCATGTATATGTATAACTGATTCACTTTTCTCTGCAGAGAAACAAAGCACTGCATAGCAACTATATGGAGAAGGCAATGGCACCCCACTCCAGTACTACTGCCTAGAAAATCCCATGGACGGAGGAGCCTGGGAGGCTGCAGTCCATGCGGTCACTAAGACTCAGACACTACTGAGCGACTTCACTTTCACTTTTCACTTTCATGCACTGGAGAAGGAAATGGCAACCCTCTCCAATATTCTTGACTGGAGAATCCCACGGATGGGGGAGCCTGGTGGGCTGCTGTCTATGGGGTCGCACAGAGTTGGACACGACTGAATTGACTTAGCAGCAGCAACTATACTCCAATAAAAAATAACCAAAAATGCAAGCATATCATCAAAAATCTGTCCTCTCTATATTATGATGATGATGATCAATTTTAAAATTTGGAGAAATGCATTTTTGATGACCTATGATTGTTATATTAGGTGAATGGTATTAAAAGTAGAGACACATAAGGAAGGAAGGCAGCAAGGAAGGAAGGCAAAATGAAAGAGAGGGAGAGACAAAGACAGAGGGAGGGAGAGAGGGAGTTTCTCAAAGTTTTGTTTATAACAATTTTATCCTTTCTACCCTAGAGATATCTGTTTCATTAGGAAAGAACTCTGAGAAAGCAAAATTACTTTATTTGGACAACAGCTAGAAATATTTCCTGCTTATTTCTCTGACATATTATACTGTAGAGCTGTTTATAAACAGATTTTGTAAAATCAATAACAGTTTAAAGAAAATGCAACACATCTAGCTAATCACAATGATTTTGCCCAAAACTATTAAAATACATTGAAAATATATTTTCCCTATACATTTTATTCTTTTTTATTCTTTATCTCTTTATCATTCCTCAAGACACGCCTAAGAAAAATATGTATAATTCTAATCCTCTTATCTCTGAGCCTCAGACAAGTTTAGATGTTATGTTTATAATTATTTTTATTGACATTATTTGATTTATTATGATTATTGTTTTGTTATATCTGAGAAAGCAGAAAGTTAGACCTCTGTATGCATAACTGGTAGTACAAAACAGGAGTCCTATAAATGTTTTCCAGTGAAACTTGTAAAAAATATAAATGCTTAAATCTGTATATTAATATTTAATATATAACACTATATAGTTTTAAAATAATCACGGAAACTTTATTATGGTAAAATCTAAGAATATTTGGGGCATAACAAAACATTGGGGGAAAAATCCAGTTGATTATTGTACACTGTAAAATAATAAATATAAATGAATATATAACACATTTTTTTCTTCAATTACTACTATTTTATTAAATTATACATATCTCAGGCTTTTTTTGTTTAGGGTTAGCTTGGTGTATTCTTTAACTGTTATGGTTTCAACCTTTCTTTGTAGTTATATATAAAGTATATTTCTGGTAAAGAAAATATACTGAAACTTTGTTTTTCACATGTAGTCCTTAAAGGCAGAGATTAGGACAGAGACACATTCACAGAGAGAATACCACATAAAAACAGACAGAAAAGATAGCCACTATCTACATAAGGAAGAGAAGCAAGGAGCAGAAGAAACCATTCTTGCCCATTCTTGATGCTGTACATCTAGTCTTCAGAATTAGAAAATAAATTCATTTTTAAAGCCACCTAATCCATGTTACTTTTTATGACAACCCTAGTGATATAATACAGAGTAGCTATGTCCAGTTGCACAGCTGTGCTCCATACAGTCCCAGCTAGGATTTTAGTCACCTAGGGCCCAGCTGTTGATGACTGGGGCTGTTTCCTCTCTGTTGTTTGGCCTGAGGTCAAACTATGGTAGAGGTATGGTGGTAATGGCACCATCAGAATAAGACCCAGATTCCCCCACAGTCAGTTTCTCCCATCAGGAAGTTTCCACAAGCATCTTAACCTCATACATCAAAGGGCAGACAGAATGAAAACCACAGTCACAGAAAACTAACCAAATGATCACATGGATCACAGCCTTGTCTAACTCAGTGAAACTATGAGCCATGCCGTGTGGGGCCACACAAGACGGATGGGTCATGGTAGAGAGGTCTGACAGAATGTGGTCCACTAGAGAAGGGAATGGCAAACCACTTCAGTATCCTTGCCTTGAGAGCCCCATGAACAGTATGAAAAGGCAAAAAGATAGGACACTGAAAGATGAATTCCCCAGGTTGGAAGGTGCCAAATATGCTACTGGAGAAGAGTGGAGAAATAACTCCAGAAAGAACAAAGAGACAGAGCCAAAGTGAAAACAATACCCAGCTGTGGATGTGACTGGTGATGGAAGTAAAGTTCGATGATATAAAGAACAGAACTGCGTAAGAACCTGGAATGTCAGGTCCATGAATCAAGGTAAACTAGAAGTGGGTAAACAGGAGATGGCAAGAGTAAACCTCCACATGTTAGGAACCAGTGAACTAAAACAGAAGGAAATGGGTGAATTTAATTCAGATGACATTTACTACCTTGGGCAAGAATCCCTTAGAAGAAATGGAGAAACCCTCATATTTAAAATGCAATACATGGATGCAGTCTCAAAAATAACAGAATGATCTCTGTTCATTTCCAAGGCAAACCATTCAATATGACAGTAATCCAAGTCTATACCCCAATCACTAATGCTGAAGAAGCTGAAGTTGGATGGTTCTATGAGGACTAATAAGACCTTCTAGAACTAACACCTTAAAAAGATGACTTTTTCATTATAGGGGACTGGAATGCAAAAGTAAGAAGTCAAGAGATACCTGGAGTAACAGGCTGGTTTGGCCTTGGAGTACAAAATGAAGCAAGTTTAGGCTAACAGAGTTTTGCCAAGAGAACACACTGGTCATTGCAAACACACTCTGCCAAAAACACAAGAGAAGACTCCACATGAACATCACCAGATGGTCAACACCAAAATCAGATTGATTGTATTTTTTGCAGCCAAAGACAGAGAAACTCTATACAGTCAGCACAAACAAGACCAGGAGCTGACTGTGGCTCAGATCATGAACTCCTTACTGCCAAATTCAGACTTTAATTGAAGAAAGTAGGGAAAACCATTAGACCATTCGGGTATGACCTAAATCAAATCCCTTACAATATTCAGTGGAGGTGACAAACAGATTCAAGGGATTAGATATGATAAGAGTGCCTGAAGAATTATGGATGAGTCTCATGACAATGTACAGGAGACAGTGATCAAGACTATCCCCAAGAAAAAGAAATGCAAAAAAGCAAAATGGTTGTCTGAGGAGGCCTCACAAATAGCTGAGAAAAGAAGAGAAGCTAAAGGCAAAGAGGCAAAGGAAAGATATACCCATCTGAGTGCAGAGTTCCAAAGAATAGCAAGGAGAGATAACAAAGCCTTCCTCAGTTATCAATGCAAAGAAATAGAGGAGAATAATAGAATGTGAAAGACTGGAAATCTCTTCATGAAAATTAGAGATACTAAGGGAATATTGCATGAAAAAATGAGTACAAAAGATATACCCATCTGAGTGCAGAGTTCCAAAGAATAGCAAGGAGAGATAACAAAGCCTTCCTCAGTTATCAATGCAAAGAAATAGAGGAGAATAATAGAATGTGAAAGACTGGAAATCTCTTCATGAAAATTAGAGATACTAAGGGAATATTGCATGAAAAAATGAGTACAATAAAGGATTGAAATGGTAGGGATCTAACAGAAGCAGAAGATATTAAGAAGAGATGGCAAGAATACTGAGAAGAACTATACAAAAAGATCTTAATGACCCAGGTAAACACGATGGTGTAATCATTCACCTAGAGCCAGTCCTCTTGGAATACAAAGTCAAGTGGGCCTTAGGAAGCATCACTACAAACAAAGCTAGTGAAGGTGATGGAATTCCAGTTGAGCTATTTTAAATCCTAAAAGCTGGTGCTGTGGAAGTGCTGCAGTCAATATGCCAGCAAATTTGGAAAACTCAGCAGTGATCACAGGACTGGAAAAGGTCAGTTTTCATTCCAATCCCAAAGAAAGGCAATGCCAAAGAACGTTTCAAACTACCACACAACCTGTCGCAAATTCTTCACGAGATGAAACTACCAGACCACCTTACCTTCCTCTTGAGAAACCTATATGCAAGTCAAGAAGCAACAGTTAGAACTGGACATGGAACAACAGACTGGTTCCAAATCAGGAAAGAAGTACTTCAGGGCTGTATATTGTCACCCTGCATATTTCATTGTAATACAGAGTACATCATGTGAAATGCCAGGCTGGATAAAGCACAAGCTGGAGTCAGGATTGCTGGGAGAAATATCAATAACTTTAATATGCAGATGACACCACCCTTAAGGCAGAAAGTGAAGAGGAACTAAAGAGCCTCTTGATGAAGGTGAAACAGGAGAGTGAAAAGCTTGCTTGAAAGTCAGCATTCATAAAACTAAGATCATGGCATCCAGTCCCATCACTTCATGGCAAATAAATGGGGAAACATAGGAAACAGTGACAAACTTTTTATTTCCTTGGGCTCCAAAATCACTGCAGATGGTGACTGCAGCCATGAAATTAAAAGACCAACCCTTTCTTCTTTTTGTAAGAAAAGTTATGACCAACCTAGACAGCATATTAAAAAGCAGAGATATTACTTTGCCAGCAATGGTCTGTCTAGTCAAAGAGATGGGTTTTCCATTAGTCATGTATGGATGTGAGAGTTGGACTACAAAGAAAGCAGAGCACTGAAGAAGTGATGCTTTTGAACTGTGGTGTTGGAGGAGGCTCTTCAGAGTCCCTTTGGACTGCAAGGAGATCAAACCAGTCCATTCTAAAGGAAATCAATCCTGAATGTTCACTGAAAGAAGTGATGCTAAAGCAGAAGCTACAGTACTTCTACCACTTGTTGTGAAAAACTGACTCATTAGAAAAGACCCTGATCCTGGGAAAGATTGAAGGTGGGAGGAGAAGGGGATGATAGAGAATGAGATGGTTGGATGGCATCACTCCAGGACTTGTTGATGGACAGCAAAGCACTGGAGTGCTGTAGTCCATGGGGTTGAAATGAATCGGACACAACTGAGCAACTGAACTGAGGGCCCAACTGAGTGGCATGCCCAAGATAGCTCAGGAACTTAACAAGCATTTAGTGCTTTCTGGCAGTTGTTAACTCATCAGATCCTGTTGTCAAACAGATCCTGTTACTACTCCTTCATTTTGACTTTCCCTGTGTCTTGGGCCTCTCATTGTAATCTGACTGGATTCCAAGAAGCAGGACATAGGATCTACCAGTTCTCATAGAAATTAGGTTCAGAAGCATTATTTGTACCACCAAAATCAGTTACAAAGCCAGATCCGATTCAGTTAGAAGGAAAATAAGTTCCATCTCTTAATATGGCAGATGTGCTCTGCCATATCACAGAGGCAGCCAATTTCAAGGAGGAAAAAAATCGGAGAATATGAAGGATAGCATGCTTAATCCATTAGACTCTACATTAAATTTGGACTTTTATCACTTACATTTCAATAGATCGGTGCTTTTAACCATTCTCCTGCCCTTTGTGCTATTCTTATCATATATAAATCTTTTGCAAATGTTAGAAACTGAAAAACATATTATTAATCTTATTTTGGTATTCAGTATCTTTAATATGTATCCACGGATTTATTATTGCCAAGGTTCTTTGTTTTTCTGTGGTTTCTTGCTTTCACTTCTGACGCTTTCTTTCAGTCTCAGGAACTTTAGTATTTCATGTCTTGTCTACTGGCATTCATACTTTGTTTGAGAATATCTTTATTTTAACTTCATTTTTGAACAATATTTTTGCTTGGATAAATTCTGGATTGGCAGTATTGTTTTCTCCATACCAACAGATGTTTCACTTTGTTTGGCTTCCATAGTTACTGTTTAAGTCAGCTGTAATTTCATTAGTTTCCTTTTCATAAAGGTACTTCATGCTTACTAGTCAAGTTGACTCTATCTTGCATATCTCTTACGTACTGCTCTGTTCCCTTTTTTACTCTATATGTTAGTTTGGATATTTTACTATTCTGAGTTCACTAAGCTAGTCTTCTGAGTGTTCAATTTCATGGCAAGGCCATCAGTAACCTCTTAAATAGTGTGTTTTTTCAATTCTACAACAACACTGGCAAAACTACATACAGCCCATGGGCCATATACAACCCATGATCTACTTTTGTAAAGAAAGTTTTATTGAAATACAGCTACATCCACTTGATTGTGTATCATTTGTGGGTTGTTGTTGTTGTTTTTTCCCCTACACTACAGCAGTGGAGTTAAATACTTGTGACAGAAATTATATGGCCTACAAAACCCAAAGTATTTACTACTGGACCTTTACAGAAAATGTTTGCTACCTCTGTTCTAGAATACCCACTTTTTGTTTTTTAATATTATTCCAGTTCTCTATTGAAATTCTCCAATTCTTCATTCACTTTGTTCATCATTCCTTTAGTTACTGAAACATTTTTATATTATTTTGAAAACTTTGACTACTGTTTCCAACAACTGGATAATTTTCAGGTGTGCTTCTAATGTGATCTTTCTCTTCATTTATAGTCATTTATAGTCTCTTCATTTATAGTCACATTTTCCTAACCCATCTCACGTCTAACTCTTTAAAAATTATATTTTAGTCACTGCTTATAAAAGAACAATAGACACTAAAGTAATGGCTAAGGATAAGCCCTTCCTTTCCTAGGCAGATAGTTTGAAGAGTCATTTACAGTTTTAACAAATGTATCTGTTTTGGACCTGAGATTCTCCTTTATGAGTCACAGTCCACAAATGCCTCAAGGGCAAGTTTTATGCTGTTTGGCACAGTTTGTACTTTCTCGTGGCACTTCTAAGCACCATGAGGTCCTATCTCTCTTTTCCTTCTTTCAGTCATTGTAGCCTTCCCTGATATTTTTCTTTTTCTTTTATAATATTTATGTGGCTGTGTCAGGTCTTAGGTGTAACACCCAGGAGCTTTGATCTTCCTTGCAGCACATGGGATCTAGTTCCCTGGCCAGAGATTGAAACTAGGCCTCCTGGATTGGGAACATGGGGTCCTAGCCACTGGAACGTCATGGAAGTCCCTTTTCCTGAAATCTGGTTGACATATTGGCAAATCTCTGCTTCTTCCTTGAAAGATTTCCTTTCGGAAGTTTGGAGCTCACGTATCTAGCTTCTCATTTTATAGATTCAAAATCTGGCAAAGAGAGCTTCAGTGAATTTTTTGCAACCCACTTCTTTTAGAATAACCTCGATGCCAAAGCACTGTGAGACTGGATGTTACTTCACTCTGCCCTCTGACTCAGTTCAGTTCAGTTGCTCAGTCGTGTCCAACTGTTTGCGACCCCATGAATCACAGCACGCCAGGCCTCCCTGTCCATCTCCAACTCCGAGAGTTCACTCAGACTCGCATTCATTGAGTTAGTGATGCCATCCAGCCATCTCATCTTCTGTTGTCCCCTTCTTCTCCTGCCCCCAATCCCTCCGAGCAAAGTCTTTTCCAATGAGTCAACTCTTCGCATGAGCTGGCCAAAGTACTGGAGTTTCAGCTTTAGCATCATTCCTTCCAAAGAAATCCCAGGGCTGATCTCCTTCAGAATAGACTGGTTAGATCTCCTTGCAGTCCAAGGGACTCTCAAGAGTCTTATCCAATACTACAGTTCAAAAGCATCAATTCTTTGGCGCTCAGCCTTCTTCACAGTCCAACTCTCACATCCATACATGATCACTGGAAAAACCATAGTCTTGACTAGATTTACCTTAGTCGGCAAAGTAATGTCTCTGCTTTTGAATATGCTATCTAGGTTGGTCATTACTTTTCTTCCAAGCAGTAAGCATCTTTTAATTTCATGGCTGCAGTCACCATCTGCAGTGATTTTGGAGCCCCCCAAAATAAAGTCTGGCACTGTTTCCCCATCTATTTCCCATGGAGTGATGATACTGGATGCCATGATCTCCGTTTTCTGAATGTTGAGCTTTAAGCCAACATTTTCACTCTCCTCTTTTACTTTCATCAAGAGGCTTTTTAGCTCCTCTTCACTTTCTTCCATAAGGGTGGTGTCATGTGTATATCTGAGGTTATTGATATTTCTCCTGGCAATCTTGATTCCAGCTCATGCTTTATCCAGCCCAGAATTTTGCATGATGTACTCTGCTTATAAGAGGCTTCCCTGGTGGCTCAGACGGTAAAGCGTCTGCCTACAATGCAGGAGACC
>SJYC01058410.1:0-18291 GCA_006408675.1 Madoqua kirkii | reverse complement strand
ACTCTGATGCTGGGAGGGATTGAGGGCAGGAGAA
The DNA here is from genome assembly GCA_006408675.1 of Madoqua kirkii. NCBI lineage: Eukaryota > Metazoa > Chordata > Mammalia > Artiodactyla > Bovidae > Madoqua > Madoqua kirkii. Next base: position 18,257 of record SJYC01058410.1, on the reverse strand, counting down.
GAAGGGGACGACCGAGGATGAGATGGCTGGATGGCATCACGGACTCAATGGATGTGAGTCTGAGTGAACTCCGGGAGTTGGTGATGGACAGGGAGGCCTGGTGTGCTGCAATTCATGAGGTCGCAGAGTCGGATATGATTGAGTGACTGAACTGAACTGAACTGAATAAGGAAGGAGCACAGCCCCACCCACCAGCAGAAAATTGGAATTAAGATTTACTGAGCATGGCCCTACCTACCAGAGCAAGACCTAGTTTTACCCACAGCCATTTCCTCCCATCAGGAAGCTTCCACATGCCTCTATTCCTTATACATCAGAGGACAGAGAGAATGAAAACCAGTCACAGATAACTAACCAAAATGATCACATGGATCAGAGTCTGGTCTAACTCAAGGAAACTATGAGTCATGCCGTATAGGGCCACCCCAGATGGATGGATTACTGTGGAGAGTTCTGACAAAACGTGGTACTATGGAGAAGGAAATAGCAAACCACTTCAGCATTCTTGCCTTGAAAACCCCATGAACAGTATGAAAAGGCCAAAAGACATGACACTAAAAGATGAACAACCTAGGTAGGTAGGTATCCAATATGCTATAGGAGGGTAGTGGAGAAATATCTCCAGAAGGAATGAAGAGGCTTCTCAAGGTGGAAATGATGCCCAGTTTTGAACATGTCTGGTGGCGAAAGTAAAGTCTGATAATGTAAAGAACAATATTGCATAGGAACCTGAAATGTTAGGTCCACAAATCAAGGTAAATTAGAAGTGGTCAAACAGGAAATGGCAAGAGTGAATATCGACATCTTAGGAATCAGTGAACTAAAATGGATGGGAATGGCTGAATTTAATTCAGATGACCATTATATCTACTACTGTGGGCAAGAATCCCTAGAAAAAAATGGATCAGAGTTACAGAAGAGTCTGAAATGCAGTACTGAAAGGCAGTCTCAAAAATAACAGAATGATCTTGGTTTGTTTCCAGGGCAAACCATTCAACATCAGAGTAGTCCAAGTGTATGCCCCAACCACTACTGCCAAAGAAGATGAAGTTGAATGGTTCTACGAAGAACTACAAGACCTTGTAGAGCTAACACCCCCCCACCTCCCCCCCACCCCCAAAAAAAGAGAAGCTGTCCTTTTTATCATAGGGGACTGGAATGCAAAAGTAGGAATTCAAGAGCTACCTAGAGTAACATGCAAGTGCAGCTTTGGAATACCAAGTGAAGCAGGCAAAGGCTAACAGTTTTGCCAAGAGAACACACTAGTCATAGCAAACACCCTTTTCCAACAAGTGAAGACTCTATACATGGACATCACCACAAGATCAATATCAAAATCAGATTGATTATATTCTTTACAGCCAAAGATGGAGAAGCTCTATACAGTCAACAAAAACAAGACCAGGAGCTGACTTTGGCTCAGCTCATGAACTCCTTATGCCAAATTCAGACTTAAATTGACTAAAGTGAGGAAAACCATTCATGTATGACATAAATCAAATTCCTTATTATTATACAGTGGAAGTGACAAACAGATTCAAGGAATTAGATCTGATAGAGTGCCTGAAGAACTATGGATGGAGGCTCATGACACTGTATAGGAGGCAGTGTCCAAAACCATCTCCAAGAAAAATAAATGCAACAGGCAAATTGGTTGTCTGAGGAGGCCACACAGATAGCTGAAAAAAGAAGAAAAGCTAAAGGCAAAGTAGAAAAGGAGAGAGATACTCATCTGAATGAAAAGTTCCAAAGAATAGCTAGGAGAGATAAGAAAGCCTCCTTATGTGAACAATGCAAAGAAATGGAGGAAAATAACAGAATGAGAAAGACTAGAGACCTCTTCAAGAAAGCTTGACATATCAAGGGAACATTTCACTCAAAGATGGGCACAATAAATACAGAAATGGTATGCACATAACAGAAGAAGATTTTTAGAAGAAGTGGCAAGAATACACAGAAGAAAAAAGGTCTTAATGACAGATAAGACAGATAATGACAGATAAGATAAGATAACTCCAATGGTGTGATCATTCATCTAGAGTCAGATATCATGGAGTGTGAAGTCAAGTGGGCCTTAGGAAACACCACTACAAGCAAAGATAGTGGAGGTAATGGCATTTCAGGTGAGCTATTTCAAATCCTAAAAGATGATGCTGTGAAAGTGATATACTCAATATGTCAGCAAATTTGGAAAACTCAGCAGTGGCCACAGGACTGGAAAAGGTCAGTTTTCATTCCAATCCCCAAAATGGGCAATACCCAGAATGTTCAAACTACTGCGCAACTGCATTCATTCTACAGGCTAACAAGGTAATGCTCAAAATCCTTCAAGTTAGGCTTCAATAGTACGTAAACTAAGAATTTCCAGATATACAAGCTGGATTTAGAAAAGATAAAGGAACCAGAGATCAAATTACCAACATACAGTGTATTATAGAGAATCAAGGTAATTCCAGAAAAAAAATCTACTTCTGCTTTATTGACTACACTAAAGCCTTTGACTGTGTCGATCACAACAAATATGGAAAAATCTTAAAGAGATGGGAATACCAGACCACCTTACTTGGCTCCTGATAAACCTGTATGCTGGTCAATAAAGAACAATTATACTGGACATGGAACAATGGACTGGTTCAACATTGGGTAAAAGGAGTACATCAAGGCTATATATTGTCACCCTGCTTTATTTAACTTCTATGTAGAAAACATCATGCAAAATGCCGAGCTGGATGTTCAATCTGGAATCAAGATTGCCAGGAGAAATATCAATAACCTCAGATATACAGATTATACTACCCTAATGGCAGAAAGTGAAGAGGAACTAAAGAGCCCCTTGATGAGGGTGAAAGGAGGGAATAGAAAAGCTGGCATAAACTCAACATTGAAAAATTTGTCTTCATGGTATCCAGTCCCATCACTTCATAGCTAGTAGATGGGGAAATAATGGAAACAGTGACAGACTTTATTTTCTTGGGCTCTAAAATCACTGCAAATGACTACTGCCATGAAATTAATAGATGTTTGCTCCTTGGAAGCAAAGCTATGACAAATGTAGACAGTGTATTAAAAAGCAGAGATATCACTTGGCCAACAAATATTTGTATAGTCAAAACCATGGTTTTTCCAGTAGTCACGTACAAATGTGAGAACTGGACCATAAAAAAAGCTGTGCATGCTTGCTAAATTGCTTCAGTCATGTCCACCTCTTTGTGGTCCTATGGATTCTAGCCAGCCAGGGTCCTCCATCTGTGGGGATTCTGGAGGCAAGAATACTGGAGTAGGTTGCCATGCCTTCCTCCAGGGGATCTTCCCCACCCAGGGTTCAAACCCAGGTCTCCTGCAGCTTCTGTATTATAAGCAGATTCTTTACTGCTGAGGCACCAGGGAAGCTCAAAGAGGCTGAGCACCAAAGAAATGATGCTTTCGAACTGTGTTGGTGGAGAAAACTCTTGACAGTCTTCGGACAGCAAGGAGATCAAGGATACCAGTCATTCCTAAAGGAAATCAACCCTGAATATTCATTGGAAGGACTGATGCTGAAGCTCCAATACCTTGGCAACCAGATGCGAAGAGCCAACTCATTGGAAAAGACTCTGATCCTTGGAAAGACTAAGGGTAGGAGGAGAAGGGGGCAACAGAAGATGAGATGATTAGATGGCATCATCAACTCAATGGACACAAGTTTGAGCAAACTCTAGGAGACAGTGAAGGACAGGCAAACCTGGCATGCTATAGTCCATGGGGTTGCAAAGATTTGGACATGACTGACTGACTGAATGATATTATATTTGGAAATATTTTGTGCCCATGAGACCATTACTCTACATCCATCTTCAATGGAGAAAATGATAATTGTCTGTTTAAGGAGCAGAGAGAAGATAAATAATTTGAAAGTTTCCTGTTAGTCAATGTGACCCTTAGGACAGAATTGTTTCTGAATTACAAGTTGTTTAAAACTCAAAAGAGTGAGAGTTCTACACTTTTCCCCTAGAGAACATTTCAGTCTAGACAACAGATCAGCCTAGTTGGAAATCTATTTTATGATATCATAAATCTCTCCAGAGTAGACTGTTTTCAATACTATGATTTTAAAGACCAAAAGAAGACTGGTATTCAGGGGTAAGGAGGTATGAGAGATGCCATTCTGCTGCTCTTTAGTCGCTAACTTGGGTCTAACTCTTGGTAATCCCGTGGACTGCAGCCCACCAGGCTTCTTTGTCCATGGCATTTCCAAGACAAGAATATTGGAGTGAGCTGTTATTTCCTTCTCCAGGGGATCTTCCCGACCCAGGAACTGAACTAGTTCTCCTGCTTGGCAGGTGGATCATTTACCACTGAGCCACCTGGGAAGCCCAAGGGATGCCATATCCTTATAGTAACTTCCAGTCTGTCATGATGCTGACATGATTTTATACTGCGTCTACCAGGAAGAGGGCTTCTCTGATGGCTCTGTGGCTAAAGACTTTGACCGCAGTGCAAGAGACCGCCTGCAATGCAAGAGACCTGGGTTCAACCCCTGGTTGGGAAGATCCCCTGTAAAGGAAACGGCAAACAACTCCAGTATTCCTGCCTGGGAAATCCCACGGACAGAAGATCTTGGTGGGTTACAGACCATGGGGTCCTAAGAGTCAGATACAACATAGTGACTAAACCACCACCACCACTAGAATGCACGCATACATTCAACAAATGTATGACATTACGTTGACATTACATATGACAGTATGTGACAGAATCCAAGTCCTGGAATCATCATAGGGAACAAAACACAGTAAGTTCTAACTCCGATGGTTCTCACACTGTAGTGGGGAAGAGAATAAAATAAACACTTTCAAAGGATTTAAGCATCATTTAGTGAAATAAAGTAGGAAAGTTAAGATATTTAGATTGAGTCACTGGGAAAATCTCTAACAGGCAGTGCCATTTGAGCTGGGATTCAATGAGCAGAAACAGCCAGCCTGAAAAGATCCATGGAGGAGAACATCTTGAAGGCAGAAGGAATTGTTGTTCACAAGTAGTGAAGTAGAAATGAGAAGGTGCATCTGGCTAGAATGTAGCAGATGAGAGTGAAGTAAATGAAGTGAGATCAAGGAGAGCTAGTGTGCTAGTGTGAGAACTCCAGGCTAATTACATTTGTAGTAAAAGTGAAAGTGCTAGTCTCTCAGTCTTGTCCGACTCTTTGTAGTCCTGTAGACTGTAGCCTGCCAGGTTCCTCTGTCCATGGGATTCTCCAGGCAATATTACTGAAGTGGATTGCCACTTCTTTATCCAGGGGATCTTCCCGACCCAGGGATCAAGCCTGGGTCTCCCACATTGCAGACAGATTCTTTATCATCTGAACTACCAGGGAAGCTCATTTGTGAATAGTAATCAAAAAGTTGAACCATTGGAAATAAGAGTATAAAATCTCAGGAAGAGGACAAAGCAGATGATACAGATTTGGAATTATTTGCCATATCGAGTGTATTTAGGATCATGAGATTGAATGAAAATTTATCATTAGAGAACAGAAATGGCCCCAAGAGAGGGGTAGACTAGTCCTAAATGTGTTTATGTGCTCTGAAACTCTATAAAACACTGGCTTTTAAAAAATATTTCAGTCAAGCTTAGGGAGGGAAGTTCAGAGAGATGGGATAGATAGGTACTTGCTAGAGGCCTCATAGGAGAAGGTAATGGCACCCCACTCCAGTACTCTTGCCTGGAAAATCCCATGGATGGACGGAGGAGCCTGGAGTGCTGCAGTCCATGGGGTCGCTGAGAGTTGGACATGACTCAGTGACTTCACTTTCATTTTTCACTTTTCATGCACTGGAGAAGGAAATGGCAACCCACTCCAGTGTTCTTGCCTGGAGAATTCCAGGGACAGCAGAGCCTGGTGGGCTGCCATCTATGGGGTTGCACAGAGTCGGACAAAACTGAAGTGACTTACCAGCAGCAGCAGCAGAAGCTTCATTAAGAAGTTTGGGTCTGATTCAGAATGTTTCAGAACTAATGGCAGCAGCCCTAGAGGACAGGGTTGAATTCTGTACTTACGGCAGAGATTTGTCTTCTGTTTTGTTTAGTTCTATCACCTTGACAAATTCAATAAATATCATTCTCTTGGAGCTTGCATACTCCTGGCATGGAGCAGCTACATCCTGGCCAAGACATGAACCCGAGGGTTCTTCAATTTGTAATCTCAGATTGCTTTCTCTCCCTCTCAGAGGGCATTCTTTGAAGGGATATTTGCTGTTATCTTTCCTGATGCAGGATGTAATATTTAGCTGCTCTTAGCAATTTATATTCAGATAATTGCACTAATCCTTTGTGGAATTTTCTTTAATTCTTGTGGATACCATACAACTGAATTTTAACTTTTCTTTTTGGAAGGTTTATTTAAGCTTTTATAAAAAATCATAAATGGTTTTTCACTTTATACCTTTTTTTAGCTCATTAGAAGTAAGAAACAAAATTAAGGTGACACAGAAGAGCCCGCTATTTAGGGTTTTATATTCTCTTCCCTAGTTATCATAGATTTTCCTCCAATTTTGCAGTATCTTCTAATTCCAGATAGTTCTTCTGCCTTTAAAACTGGCCCTCAAGCTAATGTTGACCTGGAAACATCTAGAAATTGCTAATCCTGTCAGCTCAGAAACTGCTACTGTATAAAAAGCTTCTGAAAGTCATCACTACTCCTATTCTCTTCCCAAAGCAATAAAAAAACCATCTATCAGTCAAAATCCAAACAAGAAAACAGAAAGCACTATCAGTTTTCAGAAGAGACGGACTAATTTTTTTTTTTCCCTTTTGGCCATCCCACATGACCTTTCTGGGGATCTTAGTCCCCTGACCAGGGACTGAATCCACATCTCTGCATTGGAGCACAGTTTTAACCACTGGATTGCTGGAGAAGTCTCTTGAATAGACTGAATTTAATGTACGGAGTTTGTTGCTACTGCTGCTGCTGCTACTGCTATGTCACTTCAGTCGTGTCTGACTCTGTGCGACCCCATAGATGGCAGCCCACCAGGCTCCCCCGTCCCTGGGATTATCCAGGCAAGAACACTGGAGTAGGTTGCCATTTCCTTCTCCAGTGCATGAAAGTGAAAAGTGAAAGTAAAGTCGCCCAGTCGTGTCCGACTCTTCAGGATCCCATGGAATGCAGCCTACTAGGCTCCTCCATCCATGGAATTTTCCAGGCAAGAGTACTGGACTGGGGTGCCATTGCCTTCTCTGAAGGAGTTTGTTACAGATGTCTAAAATGGCTAAGAAGCTAGATAGGGAATGATTGAGTAATCAATCATGTTCATCTCCACGGGGGCCATCACCACGCAAGGGCTGGAGGGATAGAGAGAGATGAGTGTGTGACTAGAACCTAGAAGTGACCTGTTCAGAGGTGGCTGAGGCTGCCCAGGGCAGAGAGAGGAGGTTACCCACCCACCCATATGTGCCCTTTTATCCATCTTTCCAATCTGCCATCAGTGCCTCTCACTAGTCAAACTCTGACAGAAGCAATTGGCAGAGAAGGCTGGAAATCATATGGCTCAGAGCACAGCCTTCCTGCTAATAGTAAGGATAGCAGGGGCACAGTAAGAAATGGTTCTGAGGTCAAACAGGTCTGGGACTGCCAGAGAGCATTCTAGACTATAGTTCAAGAATGATAAAGGAATTCCAGCACTATTCCACAATTCATAAGGGTAAATGCAGTAAAAATAAGCAAAAGCGCTCCATTTAATCTGAAGGATCCCATTCAGACAAAGCACAGTTACAGGGAAAAGCACATCTTTTATCATCTGTCTTAAATAAAGTATGTATATTTTATGATACTCAAGTCTTGATACTCATATCAAGAGTACTGAATATACATCAAAGTAAAATTGAGAAGAAAAAAGTGACATTTTGTGCACACAGTAGTTTTCCACCAGGATTGCTAAAACTCTTAACTTCAAGACAGATTTTGGTACACATCTCTTTCTCTGGCAGAGGTAGTCCAAGTATAGTCAGTCTGTTATTTCCTCTAGTTTTTCAGTGATATGCTAAGAACCGGATATAACGCCTAAACATTTCTGAAAGTCAACTAGCGATTTTGAACTCCTATGAAAAGTGTGAAATTTAATTTCACACTGGACAAAGAATCCAACCTGAAAAGCCAAATTTACAGTCATGAAGTTCTTCGTGTATTGTATCAAGATGGTCTGAGTGGATTAAAGTGCTCCTGCTTATTTGTTTGTAAAATGTAGTTAAAATCTACTCTAGCTACATCAGAGGGTTATTGTGAAGGCAAAAGAATGGTTAGAAAGTACTTTGAATAAATATAATTAGGTACAAATGTGAAGCAATATTATCCATGCTAACTTGTCAGTTGAGAAATATTTAATACTTGACATTTCTGTAGCACAGTCATAAAAAGTATGACATAGTAAGTAGTATTATCATGGTTCCCTAGCTTGAGCTATAAGATATAATAGTTTAAAAAGAATGACTCAGAATTTTTTTACTCAGCAGAAGTAACTGAGGCTGTACAGGTCTCCAGATGCTACAAATAGTCATTATGGATGACTGTGGTCCATGTGCTAAACAAACAAATGAGTAAATAAGTGATGGTCTGCCCAAACTGGAAATTTGTAGCTAAGAAACAACTGTAATTTTAAAGGAACAAACTCTTAAAGGAATAGCTAAACAAGACATGCTTTATCTTAATTTTCTCTTGTTCAGAAGGGAGTTTTACTCCAACACATAATGAATGGGAGCATTTCCTGGGTCCAACTGATTCCATTACTAAAATTATAACTCAGGTTATATAGGAATTCATCTACATCCTGGGTCTTCAGCCAAATTCAGTCAGTTATTTCCTTGATTACATTTCTTGAGATTTTATAATCCTCTGTGGGTGGCAAAAAAAAAAAAAAAAGGAAAGTTTTATACAGATAAGGTCAACTAAGATTAAAATTAAAATGGGGAAATAGTATTTTCATTTTCCAAGACAGCAGAGGTAGGAGCATATCTTTCAACCTCTCAATCTTTCTGTAAGGGAGCAGGGGTCGGGGTATAGTTAAGGGACAGAGGAAGGAAGGACTGTGGTTATTTGAGGCCACTCTCTAGGATTTTGTTCTCAATGAAGGTTTTGCTTAGTAGTGAGTAGAGTCAGACTATAAAGAAAGCTGAGCACCAAAGAACTGCTGCTTGTTGGAGAAGACTCCAGAGTCCCTTGGACTATAAGGAGATTCAACCAGTCAGTCCTAAAGGAAGTCAATTCTAAAAATTCATTGGAAGCACTGATGCTGAAGCTGAAACTCCAATACTTTGGCCACCTGATGTGAAAAAATGATTCGTTGGAAGGGACCCTGATGCTCACTTCAGGTCAGTCACTCAGTCGTGTCTGACTCTTTGCGACCCCATGAATTGCAGCACGCCAGGCCTCCCTGTTCACCGTCTCTCGGAGTTCACTCAGACTCATGTCCATCGAGTCAGTGATGCCATCCAGCCATCACAGCCTCAGTCATCCCCTTCTCCTCCTGCCCTGAATCCTTCCCAGCATCAGAGTCTTTTCCAATGAGTCAACTCTTCACATGAGGTGGTCCAAGTTTCAGCTTTAGCATCATTCCTTCCAAAGAAATCCCAGGGCTGATCTCCTTGAGAATGGACTGATTGGATCTCCTTGCAGTCCAAGGGACTCTCAAGAGTCTTTTCCAAAACCACAGTTCAAAAGCATCAATACTTCGGTGCTCAGCCTTCTTCACAGTCCAACTCTCACATCCATACATGACCACAGGAAAAACCATAGCCTTGACTTTAGTCAGCAAAGTAATGTCTCTGCTTTTGAATATACTATGTAGGTTGGTCATAACTTTTCTTCCAAGGAATAAGCATCTTCTAATTTCATGGCTGCAGTCACCATCTGCAGTGATTTTGGAGCTCCAAAAATAAACTCTGACACTGTTTCCACTGCTTCGCCATCTATTTCCATGAAGTGATGGGACTGGATGCCATTATTTTCGTTTTCTGAATGTTGAGCTTTAGGTCAACTTTTTCACTGTCCTCTTTCACTTTCATCAAGAGTCTTTTTAGTTCCTCTTCACTTTCTGCCATAAGGATGGTGTCATCTGCATATCTGAGGTGATTGATATTTTTCCCAGCAATCTTGATTCCAGCTTGTGTTTCTTTCAGTCCAGCGTTTCTCATGATGTACTCTGCATATAAGTGAAATAAGCAGGGTGCCAATATACAGCCTTGACGTACTCCTTTTCCTATTTGGAATCAGTCTGTTGTTCCCTGTACAGTTCTAACTGCATCTGAGGTTATTGATATTTCTCCCAGCAATCTTGATTCCAGCTTGTGTTTCTTTCAGTCCAGCGTTTCTCATGATGTACTCTGCATATAAGTGAAATAAGCAGGGTGCCAATATACAGCCTTGACGTACTCCTTTTCCTATTTGGAACCAGTCTGTTGTTCCATGTCCAGTTCTAACTGTTGCTTCCTGACCTGCATGCAGATTTCTCAAGAGGTAGGTGAGATGGTCTGGAATTCCCATCTCTTTCAGAATTTTCCACAGTTTATTGTGATTCACACAGTCAAAGGCTTTGGCATAGTCAATAAAGCAGAAGTAGATGTTTTTCTGGAACTCTCTTGCTGTTTTGATGATCCAGTGGATGTTGGCAATTTGATCTCTAGCTCCTCTGCCTTTTCTAAAACCAGCTTGAACATCAGGGAGTTCACGGTTCACGTATTGCTGAAGCCTGGCTTGGAGAATTTTGAGCATTACTTTACTAGTATGTGCTATTGCTAAGTCGCTTCAGTCGTGTCCGACTCTGTGCGACCCCATAGATGGCAGCCCACCAGGCTCCCCCGTCCCTGGGATTCTCCAGGCAAGAACACTGGAGTGGGTTGCCATTTCCTTCTCTTATGCATGAAAGTGAAAAGTGAAAGTGAAGTCGCTTAGTCATGTCTGACTCTTAGCGACCTCATGGACTGCAGCCTATTAGGCTCTTCCACCCATGGGATTTTCTAGGCAAGAGTACTGGAGTGGGGTGCCATTGCCTTCTCCAGAACTAGCATGTGAGATGAGTGCAACTGTGTGGTAGTTTGAGCATTCTTTTGCATTGCCTTTCTTTGGAATTGGAATGAAAACTGACCTTTTCCAGTCCTGTGGCCACTGCTGAGTTTTCCAAATTTGCTGGCATATTGAGTGCAGCTCTTTCACAGCATCATCTTGCTGGGGAAGACTAAAAACAGGAGAAGGTGACAACAGAGGATGAGATGGTTGGATGGCGTCACTGAATCGATGGACAGGAGTTTGAGCAAGTTCCGGGAGTTGGTGATGGACAGGGAAGACTGTCATGCTGCAGTCCATGGGGTCGCAAAGAGAAATGACTGAGCCACTGAACTGAACTGAAGCAGTGATAATTGGCCACTTATTCTTGTAACACAAGACTATGTGATAGCACTGTGACCCTCTTCAGGGACAATGTTATACTTCCTCCAAGGGACATTTAGCAGTGTTTGTAGATACTTTGTTTTTACACTCTACTCATTACAGCTCTGCTGAGTAGAGGCCAGGAAGGCTAGAGGACCGTTCCCCAACCAATCCTCAACAAGATTAGCAAGAAATTGTGGTTTGGTATTGATGTTTGAGATAATATCAAGCCTGAAAGGTCAGTTTAGAGTTAAGATGTCCTGTGCTAGTCACAGTGCTAGGTGCTAGGTCACAGTGATGAACAAAAACAAAGCATCTTGCTTTCATGACAATTCATTTGGAGAAAATGTTATTCAAACAGTTGTCTAAAATAATTTTTAAAATGTAAACTATGAATATTTTTTTGAAGGGATGATCATTTTATGAAAGCATATACAATAGAAGGATTTTGATATGCTCAGAGAAAGCAGTTTAGGTAATGGAGAAGGGAATGACAACCCACTCCAGTATTCTTGCCAGAGAGTCAGAAGTGACTTAGCAACTAAACTTCCACCATCACCAATCATAGCTAAAGTATCAGAATTTTTTAGTAATCTGGATTTTCCTGAATTTACAGATTCAGGATTTTAATCAGGTCAATATTGCCCAACTGGGTTTTGAAATGTTTTCTTTGGTTACAGTAATAAAATTGTATATAACTAAAAAATTATTATTATTTTTTCTTTGCTATGTCCTATAGTTCTACAGGCTCCCCAGGTGGCCCTAGCGGTAAAGAACCTGCCTGCCAGTGCAAGAGACCTAAGAGACATGAGTTCAATCCTTGGGTTAGGAAAATCCTCTAGAGGAGAGCATGGCAACCCACTGCAGTATTCTTGTCTAGAGAATCCCATGGACAAAGGAGCCTGGTACGCTATTTGCCATAGGGTCACAAAGAGTTGGACATGACTGAAGTGACTTAGCACACACACAGTTCCATATCCTAAATTTAAAATGTAGCAGTAGAAAAAACAAACAACAAACTTGAAAATGTTCTTTAGAGAAAGGCTGCCTGTTTTTCAGCCATATAGAAGACTTTTCAACACACACACATTTTTTTTTTTTTTTAAGATTTATGCATGATTTAACCTAGTATTTTTCAGGATCTTGTTTTTTGTGTGTGTCATTTTTTTTTCTCTTACAGAAGATCAGACCAAAAAACATGATATTCTGAAGTTTTTTTTTAATAAAGAAATTACTATTTGAGATCATTACATTTTCTCATCTTCCATTCATTCCTTAAGTCCATCTATCTGTTTTTCAGCATTTCTGTTTCAACTACAACTATTTTAATGCAAGTTCTGAAAAGTCATAACTGGATGTCATTAAGTGTGGACAAAACAGAATCTTTTGTGAGTTCTCTTGACTCTTAGTTTTTATTCTACCGCTATTTCTTATTTCTTCTACTCCCTAGCCCACTCCTTTCCCCTGTGTCTCCCTTCTTCATTGTACTGAGTTTTCTTTTCCTGCCCTGATATATATTCAGTCCATCATATTTACAAAGATCTGTTGTTAACAACTTTATTTTTCAGTTCATACGGAGAACTTACTAACTCTGTGGTTCATATCATCTCCTTGAAGAACCAGAAACACACAGGCACTGACAGAATCTGCCTAAAATGTCTGAATATCTAAACATATACATATGTAATATTCAATTCAGGTAATATACAAATAGGGCTTCCCTGGTGGCTCAAACAGTAAAGAATCCGCCTGCAACACAGGAGACCTAGGTTCGATTCCTAGTCAGGAAGATCCTCTGGAGAAGGGAATGACTAGCCACTCTGGTATTCTACTGGAGAACTCCATGGACAGTGGAGCCTGGCTGGTTACAGTCCATGGGGATCTCAAACAGTTGGACACAGCTGAGTGACTAACACAATATATAAGTAAACTATTACTGAAGCAGTTCAACTTGAACCTGTTCACATATTCCTAGTTAGTCTTCATCAAAATCTACTTCTCCAACCTATATCACCTTTGCTTTTAAGATCTTTGTAGCGTTTCAACATTTCCATCAAAGTCTTAAAGCTGCCTTTTGAAAAGAAAACAAATCTTTCCCCTTCCTTCTCAGGTGAGGGATCTCTGGCACGTAGATTCTCACGTCTGCCAAGCCCTTCATTCCTACTCCCATCATCACCTCTCCAGTGATGGTCTTATTACTTCACACCTAACCAGCTGCATCATTCAGCCAACTGGCGACCCCTGTCCAAGCAGATCACTACATCCTTCTTCCCGTAATTGTTAGCAAAATAACCCTGGGACTTCCCTGGAGATTAAGGGGTTTAGACTCTGTGCTTCCACTGCAGGGGACACAAGTTCTAATCCTTGGTCAAGGAACTAAGATTCAGCATGGCCCAAAACAAGGAAAATCCTCAAAACAACAACAAAACCTCCCACAATAACCAAGTAACTCAATATTCTCCCAAACAATAATTTCTTCCTCAAAAGTTCATTGAATTCTCTTTACTATCACAATAATATTCACACATTTCATTCTTTGTTCTGCATATAGCCTCAGACAAACCTTTCTCCTGAGGTCTTCTTGAAAGCATCCCTTTTAAAATTTTCCTTGCAATATTCCTTCTGAGAGACTCCTGAAGGGCTTTTCTGAATACAGATCCTGTATGGTCACTTCTTACTCAATCTTTATTACATGTATCATGTACAGCATTTGAAACTTCACTAAACTGCCTTGTACTAGTGTCTTGGTTCTGTTCGACTCATTTCTTTCAAATCATATTGTAAGATCCTATGGATGAGATGGAGGCCTTAAACTTCTTCAAAATTTTATTTTAAAATATTTTCTCTTCAACATCTAGCTACTACCCCAAATCTACTGAACGTAGAGGATATTTGGTGATTACATTAATGATGTTTACAGTTTGTTACAAGAAGAAAAACTATTTCTCAGTAACCTATAATAACACAGAGAAGATAAAGCAGTAACTTTACTATCAAAAATATTTTAATTTCTAAATTAAACTTAATAGGTTTCACACAGCAAAGGAAACTACACAAAGTAAAAAGACAAACCTCATAATTGGTAAATAGCAAATGAAACAACTGACAAAGGACTAGTTTAAAAAATATATAAGCGCCCATACAAATCAATATCAGAAATTACATTAATGATGTTTACAGTTTGTTACAAGAAGAAAAACTATTTCTCAGTAACCTATAATAACACAGAGAAGATAAAGCAGTAACTTTACTATCAAAAATATTTTAATTTCTAAATTAAACTTAATAGGTTTCACACAGCAAAGGAAACTACACAAAGTAAAAAGACAAACCTCATAATTGGTAAATAGCAAATGAAACAACTGACAAAGGACTAGTTTAAAAAATATATAAGCAGCCCATACAAATCAATATCAGAAAAACAACCCAATCAAAAAGTGGACAAAAGACCTAAACAGACATTTCTCCAAAGAAGATATACAAATAGCTAATAAACACCTTAAAAGATGTTCAACATTGCTCATTATTAGAGAAACGCAAATCAAAACTTCAGTAAGATATCATCACACAATGGTCTAATTGGCCATCATCAAAAAAATCTACTAACAATAAATACTGGAGAGGGTGTCGAGAAAAGGGAACCCTCTTGCGGTGTTGGTGGAAATGTAAATTGATACAGCCACTATGGAGAACAGTAGAGAAACTTTAGAAACTAGGAATGAAACTAGCATATGACCCAGCAATCTCATTATTAGGCATATATCCCAGGGAAACCAAAATTGAAAAAGACACACGTACCCCAATATTTGCTGCAGCTCTATTTACAATAACTAAGACATAGAATCAACCCAGATGTCCATTGACAGATGAACGCATAAAGCTGTGGTACATATATACAGTGGAATATTGCTCAGCCATAGAAAGGAACACATCTGAATCAGTCCTGATAGGTGGATGAACCTAGAACCTATTATACAGAGTGAAGTGAGTCAGAAAGAGAAAAATAAATATTGTATACTAATGCATATATATGGAATCTAGAAAGATAGTGCTGATGAACCTATTTGCCTGGCAGCCATGGAGACAAAGACATAGAGAACAGACTCATGGACATGGCTAGGAGGGCAAGGAAGGAGAGGGTGGCTTGTATGGAAAGTAACATAGAAACATACATTACTGTATGCAAAATAGACAGTCAACGGGAATTTGCTGTAATATTCAGGGAACTCAAGCCAGGGCTCTGTAACAACCTAGAGGGAAGGGGTGGATGGAGAGGGAGGTGGGAGGGGTGCTCAAGTTGGCGAGGGGAGCATGCGTAAACCTATGGCTGATTCATGTTGATATTTGGTAAAAACCAGCACAATACTGTAAAGTAATTATGCTTCAATTTAACAAAAAATTAAAAATTTACTGAATATTGTAAAGTAGCAACAGTAAGCAATCTTTATTTAATAGCGTTTAAGGATAACCTCAATTCAGCATGATCTCAGGCTTCCTTTGTACCTCAGGGAAATATATTTCAGAATGAAGCAGTTTTGAATAAAAGTATAGGTTTATTTCATTTTCTCATAGGAAAAAAACTCCATAAAACATAATTTTCAGTAAATGCATGTTCTCCTACATATTTACTTTTGCCATCAAATTCCAAAACACAGTAGAAATGAGAGATTCAAAATTTCATCACAGCCACATAGCCTATAATTCTGACAACAAAAGTTCTATCCATTCACCATAAAGCCCTGAATATGTAGAAGTAGGAAATTAAACTAATTGATGTAAACCCAAAGATATAAATCCCTTACAAGTGCCTAAGCACTCATTTTGAGACTGGCTCTTCCATTTCC
This sequence comes from Madoqua kirkii, assembly GCA_006408675.1. NCBI lineage: Eukaryota > Metazoa > Chordata > Mammalia > Artiodactyla > Bovidae > Madoqua > Madoqua kirkii. The sequence goes on along the minus strand of SJYC01058410.1, from coordinate 2,021 downwards.
TCTCCAAGGATGTAGAGATGTGTTCTACATCCTGAAAGTAACAGACTGAGTTTACATTGCATGGCTATAAGCAATAGTTACTGGACAAGTGAATAGGACACAAAATCACCTGAGCTGATTGACTGGTGTGGTAGGGAGATGAAAGGAGAAGGCAATGGCACCCCACTGCAGTACTCTTGCCTGGAAAATCCCATGGGCGGAGGAGCCTGGTAGGCTGTAGTCCATGAGGTCGCTAGGAGTCGGGCACGACTGAGCAACTTCACTTTCACTTTTCACTTTCATGCATTGGAGAAGGAAATGGCAACCCACTCCAGTGTTCTTGCCTGGAGAAACCCAGGGACAGGGGAGCCTGGTGGGCTGCTGTCTCTGGGATTGCACAGAGTCGGACACGACTGAAGCAACTTAGCAGCAGCAGCAGGGAGATGAAATGATGACTAGTTTTCCCTTTCCCTCTAACAGCCAACAGCACGTGAACAATATTTGTTAGACTATTCTGACCTAGTCTTAACAGTTTTTCACTTTGATTCAAAGAAATGAAAGCTGAAATTGCTCTCCCCTACATCAACTGGAAGAAATCAATATGACAGTAAAAATATTGCTGATTCTAGGGATATAGAATATCAAAGTGATAAGCATGAACTTGAATTTTTTTAAAGTAAAATACTGAGTACTCTTAGGAGGAAATTTAAATAGTTGGTGCTAAAGTACCAGTAAAGTGAAGTGTTAGTCACTCAGTTCTGTCCTACTCATTGTGACCCAAGGACTATAGGCCCCCCAGATTCCTCTGTCCATAGAATTCTCCAGACAAGAATACTGGAGTGGGTTGCCATTTTCTTTTCCAGGGGATCTTCCCAACCTAGGGATTGAACCCAGGTCCCCTGCATTGCAGGCAGATTCTTTACCATCTGAACTACCAGAGAAGCCCAAAGTACCCTTAAGAAGTTACAAATAAATCAACGAAGTCTACATATCACCAAGTGTCACTGTATCATACATCAAGTTCAATATATGGCAAAGGAAAAAGAAGCATGGTACAAAATTATTGTGTAATTGTGACAGTATTTATGAATATTGCTATGAATATGCTATGAATGCATCAATATGGTCTTTTGGATATACCCAATACCAAAACATAGAAGGGAATAAAAATAAAAAGAAAAAAATTAAAAATATATGTATTAGTTTATATTTTAGAGTTTCAGCATCAGTTGATGGCTCAATAATAGTAAAATAGGCTTTTACTTTGTAGCATAAAGTATTTGGTAAATCAAATCTCCATTCATAATCTTTTTATTATCTCTTTATAAAGAATCATAATACATACTATTACACATTTACTGCTATTTAACTTGATGTTAGACAGTAAGCATCAGAAAGACAGTAGTGTCTAGCAGTAGTGATGATCTAAATATTTTTAGCACATATTATGAGCTTGGTCTTTCCCTTCATCTATTATTATTTTGCAACTTGTCATTTATGATTACTTCATTTCTTTAGTTACTATCAATTTCTTTTTGACATATACTTACAAAGACTGCTATAAAAAGAAGGTTTATCCATGCTCTGTGTCTCCAAGCTTACCTTGTTTCTGTAAATGAACCTACTGCCATGAAACTATGAGTGATTTTAAGCATGGGAAGTTGGTGATCTTACTCTTCTTATTCCTAAAACAGGACTTTTTTGGCACCTGGTGGGCAATGGGTTAATGTCTGAAGAGTGATCACATGTGCATGCTAGAAATTTGAAATTAAAGTTGACAACCAACATGTTGTGGTGGGAAAATTAACTTACAAAATTAAATTTGTCTGTCCAAGGTGATTTTTAAAGTAAATACTTCTTTCATTTATAATTATAAATTGTCATCCCTAAAGTAAAAAATGAAATCATTACTTTAGATGCAAAAATTTTATGAATCACTGTGATTGTGACAAACAAGTGTTTGAGCATATTTAAATATTTTGCTAGTGAAGGGTATGTATAAATATCTAGTTACAAAAATGTTCATCATTAAATTATTTTTG